>ML790210.1:218301-233914 GCA_009831015.1 Picea engelmannii
TTGTAGTTTCTCCTTTCTGCCACATACTGACTGGATGAAGGCATCCCAAGGTCTTGTGAGACCATTTAGGGCTGTCATTACAAATTCGTCTTCGTTGATGGTGTCTCCAATCGCTTTCAATTGTTCTTTTATTTCTGAGATTCAGGAGAAATATTCTTAAATCATTTCTCCTTTCTGCATCTTGGTATTCTTCAACTGAGTTCTGAGATTCATCTTTCGATTGATGTTCTTTCCTTCATATAGTTTGCTTAGAGCATTAAACATTTCCTTCGGGGTCTTCTTTGACGATACATATGGGATCACGTGATCTTTGATTGAATCTGCAATGATTCTCTGAGCCCTAATTGAGTCCTTCTGCTGCTTAGCTTTCTCTACGGCATCTTCAGGTTCCTCCACTTCTTCTTTGATAAATCTTGATAGGTCATTCTCTACAAGGATTAGACCGATCCTATACTTCTAGGCACGGAAGTTGTCTATGCCTTCCAATTTCTCAACAAGCTTTGTGCCTGCAGACATCTTATACTTTCCGGTAACAAAAATGACCAAAAATTGAAAGTGCTTGAAATCAAGTTTTTATCTTACCAGGAGGTACGCTTGGCTGAGGCGAGTAGCCTAGTGTCTTCAGATTTGAGAAAATCCAAATTTTACCCCTTCAAATCTGATCTCCGGATTTTATGGATTGGTTCCTCCGGTACTTCTGGTACTCTGGTACTTCTGGTACTTCTGGTACTCTGGTTTTCTGTTTTTCTAGTACTTTGTGAAACTAGGGTTTCACTTTCCGAGAGATCCAGCCACTGAAAAGGTGTGCTCTAGGTGCCAAATTGATCCTTAGGGGAGGGCGCAACTTTCTAGGGTGATAAATAGCTGAAAACACTCACTTTTTCAAAACCCTAATTTTGGGGTCCATTAACAGTGACGTTTTTTCTCTTGCAGATTGTGCTTTCTTCAGGTTGGCTCTGATACCATGTTAATGTTTACACCATTATTATAGTTCTTTGCATTTCATAAAGATAAGAGCATAATAAGAACAAGATCACTGAGAAATACACATCCACAAGAGACACAACATTTATTCTAGGAAACCCTCTAGGGGAAGAAAACCCAGCAAAAACTTCCTTATCATAAATAGCTTATACAATGTTCAAGAGATAACTCAACCAATACAAAAAATGTCTTCCTCAAGAGATGCGCCACCCTTCTTCTTCTCTCACCGACCTGTAATTGCAGCTTGCCTCATAAGATCATGAGCAAGTGAAGTGTGTGTAAGAAGTGAGGCGCTAGCCTCTTATTTATATCAATCTGGCATGTGTGAAGAGTCACCATCTGACAGGGCCGACCTCTCACATTGGGTGGGTAAATCCACCTTTTATTAATTCTGGCCCTTTCATTATAACTGTTGGGGCCGACTTCTTGTTCTGCACTTTGTAATTGCCAGATGACCAATCCGCAAAAGGGGATTTGGTTCTTATACAATTACCGACTTGATTAATCCTCAATGGGGATTAATCTAATAACAATAATATTAATAATGACATGATTAATCCTCAATGGAGATTTAATCCAATAATAATAACAACATGATTAATCCACAATGGGGATTTAATCCAATAACAAAATAATAAGAATGCTCTTCGCAGTTACATTATTTCAACACAAATGAATTTTGGTGTTATCTCTTGGTGATTGGATGAAGTGAAGTGATGCACACCCCTTGAAGGCTTATGTTCTTGCTTTGGACAGTGATTTGTTTGGTGAAACTAGGGTTTGATATCTCTCTTTCTTGGAATTGCTAAGAAAAAATCAGCATTTGTTAATTATTTATTGCTCATTGTTGGTTATTGTTGGTTGAAACCCTAGGAGGAGTATGTTATATACACCCTCCATTAAGCGTCATCTCATTTTTTAAGTTTATAAGTTATTATTGGACAAGGGTTTCTAGGAGAAATACGAGTGTGTATACCCTCCTAGACTTACCCTAGTTTGATTTGCATACCCTAGGAAGTAAGAGGGTTTACACCCCTAGGGATTTTGTTAATCTAACTTATGCTTTAAAGACTCCATTCACCCAATTATAAAGGCATTGATCTGATTTTTCATTGAAGAAGTAAAATTGTTTGCATTGGTAAATGTGTTTTGATGAGATATCAATGTTGTTCAAGTTGGATTCTCTTGTCGATGCCTTGAGGTTGTTAACCCCTCTATGGCGTCTTAGTTATCTTAGTCTTCTTGTTGCTTTCATAACTTTTATTCTACAACCATTAGGGTTGCATAAACCCTAATACATTTTCATTAATAACTCCTAAGTGTTGCATGGAGAAAAAAGTCTCATTAAGGCAATGTCTGCTTTACAATAGGGGTTAGATATACTAGGTGAAGCTAGGAAAGTTGCATATATGCTAGATGCCCACTTAAAGTGGATATGTGGAGCTTTGAGCTAACACTAGAGACCAAAACAGAGGACTTGAGTAGGAAATAACCTAGAGGGAAACATGGAAATAAACAACGCCCTACCATGCAGAAAGTCAGGTATCTAGGAAAGTAGGGTTTGGACCCAAAAACCGCTATAAAAGAGTCTAATAATATGTTTGATATGATCAATATAGCAAGGTACGCTTATGTTTTAGATATGGTTTCCTTTTGGTACTAATCTTTTGTGTCAACTTGTTACGACTATGACAAGGGTTGTGTGCAAAGAATTCAAGGAGATTGAGTGTGAACACAAGACAACAAAAGTAAACAAAAGGACATGGAAATGAAAGTAGGTTTTGGTTGATGACATACATTCTTGTTAATTTTTTATTGAGACATGGCACCCACCACCAACACAGCAAAGGACAAGGGCATATTAGAGGACAAAATGCAAGTAAAGTCACCATAGGAAATTTGGTGAACTTCTGATATAGATATAGAATTGTGTAAGGATAGGCTAAATCAAATGCCTTTTTTCGGTTCCTTAAGGGATGGAACAACATTCTTGGGAGGTCATAATGGATTTAGGAGTCAAAAATATGTTGTATAGACTTTTTAGTATAGTGTAAAGATTAAGTGATCAAATATTTTTTTATCTAAAATGTAAAACACGGAGTTTGTAATATGTGAAACGATTAGTCCCTAAGGTGTAGAATAGTCGGTGATGGAGTATATTGTTAAGGCACTTCATTATGTGAAGTCATCGGTTCGAAACCCTCGACTATCCTTATGTGTCACGTGAGGGGCCATGTTGGCATGCTTGGGGTTATAGTGGTAACAATTGGATAACATGACCACATGTCACGCAAGTACGTGCTCAACTAGTTGATTTCCCCAGTGAACAAAACAAAATGTGAATCGGTTAATTAGCTACCTTGAATAATAAAATAGGGATAATGGGCATTTATGATGACCAACCTCTAATGGTCTTTTGACTAGGGTTTGAGTCCTATTTAAAGAGATGTGTTCGAGATTGGGGAGATATAGTTATGCATTTGGTGTCTTGACATTGAATTGTTGTCTTGTTGCATTGTCTTATGATATCCCAAGCAAGGTATGGGAGGGTGCTAAGAGCCACTAAATTGATACCAAGATTTGTGGTAACAAAGAAAAGTTTTTGGAAAATAAGGACATACGTTCATCCTAATACTCATGGTGCTTTTGATTGTTAACTACAATGATATGTTATATTTGTCATGACTATGTCACATGGATTGAAGTTAAAGATAGAGTTGAACACATACTTGTTACAAGGAAAATCTCTCTATGGCTAGGGGCAAACCACAATAGACGGAACGACACCCAAAAATCAACTCTAATCTCAAGTATGTTATATAAATGAAATGCTAGCAAGAGAAGCCTAGAAGCCTACCTCGTTCGAACGTTCGAAGAAGACCATTGTTGAGCACACGACCCAAAGCTTTACACCTACAACTTGTCTTCAACAACCAAGATACACAAGCATGTGGTAATGATATATAATGTTAGCAAATAAATTAGCATAATCCATTAACATACATAACAAATACGCCCATGGAAAGCAATACAAATATTTGCAAAATATCAATTGGATGAGAAGAGAGTATTTCTATTAATGTAATCAACAAAAGTACATAGGTGACAAACTTTTATAACGACACATATCGGAACCGAGAAACTAAGTCTCTCCAGCTGAACCTCCACCACTTCAATCCTCGACAAAGGAAAACTCACAAGTAGGAGTCAATGAAATTCTCCATCACAAGATAGGAAAAGCTTGGGGGTTGAACACAAAAAGTTCAAACCTTCAAGGACAAAGGGATGCAAGCTCAATTGAGGTGAAATTTCTCCAGAGTATATTTTCTCTCAATATGATAATGAATTGTGTATCTTCAAGGCTTGGACATGGCTCAATTTATAGCCTCCAAATGGAATTGAAGGGCCGAGTCGAAGCGTTTCCAGTATATGGAAGGTCAACCATCATAGATCTCACGAGATGACACGGAAACTCGACACATTTTTTATTTTTTGAGCGCAAACTTGATGTACACTGACTGTAATGAAGCAGCATGCTTACGTACGCGAGTTGTAATGGAGCACACTGTGTACGCACACAAGTTCTATCACTGGCAGGTCCCATACGTACGCAAGTTGCATAACTGGCAGGTCACGTACGTATGCGAGCTTTATAACTGACAGATCGCGTACAAGGATAAAAAAGTGTATTTTTAGCTTTGGAGTGATAAAAAATGGAAAATGAAGTCTGCAGTGGGAAATTGAAGGCCATCCAAGCAAGATGCATGGTGTAATGATCCCAAGCCATTATACCAGGAACATCACGGTTTACTGATGGCCTCTTGATTTCGGCCTTAGGGTTCACTGATGTGTTATAAATGTGTGTTGCAGTAATAAACAAGAAGATATAGCCTCAACCATATGCAATATGATAGACAAGACAAAACATTTCAAATCTGTTTTTATTCATGAAATAGAAGAACTTGCTACAATGGAGATACCGGTCTCGAATGCTCAACAGATGGCTAAGAAGATAGATAACAAAGCTGCTACAAAAATCTCTTGATAATACAAAATAAGCCTCCAAACGCTGGAGAAGAAATGAAGACCAATGTCGAGGTAGATCTGAGTCGTATGAAGTGCCAAACCCCCACTAGGAGATGCCACGTCCTGCTGGAATGCTGAAGCTCCTTAATAATTCGACCATGTTGCCAAATGTGTCCAAACACCTAAAAAAATATGCCAAACAATAGATCGAGTGATGGCAAGAACAACCCAGGTGCCCGAATATCCAAGATCTCCCTCAAACTCTATGGATTTGAACCTCCTCCAAGATGTGGTGCGCCCCCTTGGATGCCTGAAACCCTAGATAAATCGGACTCACTCCTAGAGGCCTCCAAATGCTCCAAAAAACTGTTAGAATGATAGATCGGAGCTTGGCTACCTCCCTGGTGAAGTCCCAAGCGAAATGGTGAAGATCTGAGATAGCAAATGACTGAAACCAATTTCTGAAGTTTGCTCCTCTCCTCCAATTCGTCCCATGCATCTAATAAATCAAATGGCACCTGAAACTCCTCATGGATGGACTAGATCTGATGTCCAAGGCCCTGCAATGAAAACCCAAGTGATAGAATCTCCAAAAGCCCTGTCAATCCCCTGCAATGAATCTCTCTCCAAGAATGGTGCACTCCCCTAGCTGGAAACCCCCAATGGTGAGCCCTCCTTCTCTTCATATGCTTGTGGCTGGTGTAGAACCCTTCTGCACTGATATAGAACCAAGTTAGAATGGTGTGGGAGAGTATTGCATCTCTGAGACCAAGTTTGGGACAAGCTAGGTGGAATCTTTCACCACCGAATCATCCTCTAGGGTTTATTAAGTCAAAACCCCCCAGAGATGGGCCTTCTAGCTAGAAGTCAAAAATCCAAAAGATAGACAAACATGAATGAATGAGTAGAGGCCCTTGCCTTTCCTTTATACTTTTTGGCTCACCTTGTCCCTCCAAAGTGAATTTCATTTTATTAATATTTAATTAATTAATTAAATCACTTTAATTAATTAATTAACCTTTTTACCTCTAAAAAACGTTTGATCTCTCATTGTGGCTTATTTGGCCACTGAAAGTCACTTCTAGCCATCCCATCCTGTAGTGTTGCTCCTCTCGATTCCAATGAGCTATTACACTGAGAGGTTCCTCCAAGTAATATGCCCAGAATGACCTCTTCGGTGAATTTAATTGACTTATAGCTCAAAATAGTCAAAATCATGGAAATCATAGGAATGCAACGGAACCAAAGCCAACCTGTGCGGAATGGCTCATAATGATGAGATATGATGAACAATGCAAGTTGGACCTCACAATGCCTCTCAATAACCCCTATACTCACTATAACACCCATCTGGCTACTCTGGTCATCATAAACCTCAGCACTGTGATGATGTTCCAAAGTGGGGACATCACACATGGAGTGTCGCAAAATCTACTATAACAATAATTTAAGTCCAACCATATTGTTTTTTATATTTTCTTCAAAATGCCTCAAATTGAACTTTTATTTGAATTTTGAACTAAATGTGAATAATATGTTACCACATGTTCTTGCAATACTTTTAAATTACTCTGCTTGTTCAAACTAAAAGTTAAGTGGATTTGAATTTGATGTACTATTGTTTATCCTTCTCAACACTAAATTAAATGACAACTTTGTATGGATTACCAAGTAGAATACATTGAATTTAAATGCGAGCACTCTAAATATATATTTTTCAAAAAGTCAAATTGCATTAAATTTGGATATGTATAGAAGATGTTTTGGTAACATGTATACAAAGTACTTCCTAAAACACCAATTTGGAGTCAACTTATCACTTGTAATGCTTCAAATAAAGCAATAATAAAAAGTAAAACAAAATAAAAACCACAATAATATTATGAAATATTTCAAAAATAATGTTTACAATCTAAAATACAACCCAAATGTGTAATTGTACACAAAGTAAAATATATGGGAAGACACTTCTTCTCACTTGTAGTACTTCAAAGTGCTTTAAATAAAACAATAATAAAAAGTAAAACAAAATAAAACCCACAAAAACATTATGAAATATTTCAAAAATAATATTTACAATCTAAAACACAACCAAAAAGTATAATTGTGCACAAAGTAAAATATATGGAAAGCACTTCTTCCAAGTAAGTGAGCATACATTGCCTTTTCTATAATTATGAACAAGGGCACCCATCTCCATTACTCAAAAAAACCATGGATATAAGATCAATGATTCTCTAATCATGTATATTGTGATAGAATTGTTTCCCTCTTTATTAGAAATAGTTTTTAACCTTAAAGATAAATGGTCAACATACTCATCAATAATAAAATATAATTACGGATGTTTAACAAAATAATTTTAAAATGCAAAAGGCCTTGGCTTATTATTATATTTAATTTATATAGTTTAACTAACCCCAAAAAACCTATTCAATCTGAAAAACTTGTTTCATATGTTATACATATATGTTGTGTTCCAAAAAACTTGTTTTATATGTTATACATATATGTTGTGTTAGAGGCAATCATGTATCTCCATTTAATGTTCATCAATTCTCCATCTTTCCATTTTTGACAAGTTTCTTCAACACTATTTTGGAACAATTAAATAGTTATGTTAGGAATCGCTGAAGTCCCTAATGACTTTTTCCTTTATTAGATACAACTCAATTGTTTTTAAAGGAAAGCATTATTTGCCTTCTTATTGTGATTTTTTTCTAAATTTTCTTATACATTTTTCAACTACTCCAATTCTCTAGATAGGACTTTGAACCATCTTGAGAGTTTTAAACATGAGTTGAAACTTTTTCAACTTGATGCAAGTTGAATGTAAAAAATGATAAAAATCAACCACATGTGATTTAGTTTGAGAGTGAAGGGAATTTTGTGGATGTGACTTCTTACAAGTTGAGGTAAGCACCAAAGCTTTGGGTTTTAATGTTTGATATATTTTGGTACATAGGTTTAGAAAAATAACATAGTTTAGAGTTTAAATCGGCTTTTCTTGTTGTGATGGGTTAGCTAAATTTTTCATTGATAAATAATTCAATTGTCAAACAAGGGTTTGGTTACTTGGCATACATTGTGTCAACCAAGTTAATTACCTACCATGTGGTTAATGTTATCTCTCGTTTTGTGTTTACTTCAAAAATTGAGTTTTCAAGTGATGTTGAGAGGTGCATGTAGTGTATGCATGTTGCATCATGCTTTGAGATTATGAAAAGCAAATTGAATATTTTCCATTATTTGAAGAATTCAAAGAAGATTACTAACATCTTTTACAACACCCTTGGTCTAAATAAACTTGTAATTTGAGACAAACATTTGTTTTTCATATTACCTTTAAAAGATGGTGATATTCTTATATGAATTACATAGGTTAGAAATTTTTTGTTAGGAAAATGTAAGAAAATAAAACGGATTAGTAAAGTGACTTGAACGATTAATTAAGTTTATATATCATATTGAATAAAAGTAGGAAATATAAAGGTTAGTTAATTTCTAAGTAGTAACTTATTGTGTCAAGAAGTGTTCTACAACCCAGTGTGACATAGAGTACATGTTGACTCAACAAAATTAATTAATATAAATTAATATAAAACCAGTCTAGATCCATTTTAACTCAAGATCAATCAAATGCCAAAAAGGATCAAAACCCTCAAGGTGCAAACTTTTCTTTAGAGGAAAAAAGGTGCAAATTTGAACCCTTTCGATATTTGATAAATCCAAAATTAAAATAAATTTAAGCCAATAACTAACATAATAATATATGAATATAGAATTGATCATGTTTCTAATAAAACATAATTTTGATATAACTCATTATTATAATTTAAATAATACAAAAACTCTCATTTATAAATAATACAAAAACTCTCCTTTATACCTTTTATACCATGGAGCATAATTTAACATAAGAATGCTTTTAAGTAAACCACCATAGGCATTGTGGTAGTACAACCATGTTATTATAGAAATAATAAAAAATAAAAATAAATAAAAAAATACAACCATGTTATTATGGAAACAATAAACATAAAGAAAAAGAACACACAAATATGGGAAAAATAAAAAATCACGACATTATATTTACTTCAATATACTGTGCAACAGCAACTAATAATAAAATCTACCCACAAGAGGGGCAATCATATCACACACCATTCTTTACAACGCATCTGCATTGCCTTAAATACATTTTCTATGCCTCTACGTTACAAACTTACATATAATTGGGCCAAGTAATCCTGGAGTCTGAACGCCGTCCAAAGAGAAATGACTTCAAATCCGACACCCCCGACGGACTTGTAAAACGTTTCTGGAGACGTGATAGAGTTTCCCTTATGCACTGATAGATTTCTGTACGCTGCCAAGATGACCTTGCAGCATTCTGAGAACGATCGGTGAAATCCTCCACCTGTATGGCTTCCAGTCAGCATCAGTAGGTAAAGATTGGGCTAATGTCAAATATAATTGGGAAAAGTATCGTACAATTCTGGTTTCTTCATCAAACAAATAGCAAATGCATGTTCACTTATCAAATCAGTGAATGCGTCAACTATGCTTATTTAGGCGACCATTAATTGGTGATGGCAATGACACTTTATATTCAGAAATGAACTGAAATTGTCAATGAGTAATTTTCACACAAACAGAGAGAGAACTGTGAAATGCTTGCATGCACTTTTGCAGTCATTATAACCTGGTAAGTAAGTCTATAAGGGGTTAGCTCACCCAGTTGTCCCCAATGTCATTGGGCATTTGGCTAGTTTCAAGCAGGCATGTGCCCGGTTTGAATCCCCGGGTTAGGTGCACTAGTCTATGGTGTACACTGACAGGTGTACTAGGGATGCCATCCAGGAATGTGGGGAAGCATCCCTTGACTTTTCCCACAAGACGTTCCTCGGGAAAAAAAAGTCACTATAAAATGACAAGACAAACAGCAAACTGACTAGTCTGGGAAAACTCACTGGAAACATTCAGTTCGTAGATTTTTTGCATGAACAGATGCAAAATGACCTTTACTTCCTAATGGGTGAAGTAGAGAGAGATGGGCATACATTTAAGCAGTCATTTTTTTTATCGAACATTTTGGAAATCCAACATCCTTCGTAAGTACTTGCACATAGCCCTTCCTTCCAAAGAGACTCAACAGATAGTAGCTGCAAGCAACAATATGTAAAAGTTATCCATGTACAAATTCTTTGAACATATAGAAAATGCAAAAGAGTTTATGTTACAATCTCATAAATGTTTGTTAAACAAATTTAAAACTATTCCAAATCAGTTGAGAGTAGGACAATTTCCCCAAAGAGCAGATTCATATCATTACAAACCTTTACAAGGTAACTTTCATGGAAAGAAACAACACCCAATGGCATTTCTTGATAAAAAATTGATAAGCTTCTCAAGCCAACGTAGAGAATTCGACAACTCACAAAGCCTTGTTAGCATTGCCTTTTCACAATATAGATCAATGGTTGATACAACTGTCTGAATGATATCATAGATTTTAAAAATATTTGACTGTAGAGTAAGATTGTGACTTCAGAAAAAGATCCACTTGCATCAACACTATGCAATAGCGCGGGGCAGACTTATTTCTCAGAGGCATAACAGAATTTTTTCTAGATAGCAATTCCTTCAGGAAAGCATGGCAAAAGTGGGGGGATGCATATGTCAAAAAAGAACAACACATTGCTCAATAATATACCGAAAAAGATAATCATGTCTCCAAAGGAATGCCAAGGGATACATAACCCCAGAAAACACATCCATTATTTGTTTCGATTCTAACACTTGGTGAAAGTTACTTCTTGGAGAACAGATTAAAGAGAAGTTTACACGGTATTACTGTCAAAGAAGTGCACCATTTTAACTTCTCAACACTATCTCCATATACTCTACCCCATGATATCCACTTTCAACACCCCTTGTAGCCACCTAGTACCATTCCACCCATCAACCTCTAGATTCCCAATCCCCCTACTTGACCATGGAGCCTAAGGCAACATACCCTTCATATACCCACCTAAGATATTGCCAAGTGTACAGAAATAATACAGCCATGTTTGGGATACTGGTATAAGGCTAACATCAGTGAGATATTGTTTTCAGACTTCATTTTCTTCTATGATATGTTTTCTTTTAGAGCAACCAAAATAAATATCAATAGATGATCTATTACACCTCATACATCAGAATTTTGAGAAGGCAAATGAATGATTCTGCAATTGCTAAATTGATGTTGGAGAAAGGCAAGGTAGAGTCCATTTCCATCCTCATCTAAAGAGAGGGGTAGTTGACGAGGAAATGTTCCAGCGTTTATTTATTGTTTCCTCCCCACCCCTTCAGACTATGCCTTCTGCTGTTTAGTTATGGAAAGAAATAGATAACAGTGTCAGAAAAACAGATAACAGTGTCAATCCTTGGACCTAGTATGATCAATGAAAGAAC
Organism: Picea engelmannii; assembly: GCA_009831015.1. Classification (NCBI taxonomy): domain Eukaryota; kingdom Viridiplantae; phylum Streptophyta; class Pinopsida; order Pinales; family Pinaceae; genus Picea; species Picea engelmannii. The sequence goes on from ML790210.1 coordinate 229,771, forward strand.
TAACAATAGGAAAAAGGGTGTTAAGTAACACAGACACCATGATTTCAAAAAGACCAATAATTGAGATATATATACAGCAACTAAAATCCAGAATGCTATCAATAACAAATATTTAGCACAGCAAATAAAAAATCAGCAACCTAGAGCATACCTTGCACATAAGAGAGATGAACAGCTCAGGAACAGTTTCTTGATTAAGATTACCAAACTGCTTGTAGGGCTGCACTCGTCTCTCCACCTCTGGAAGGCCACCTCCAGCTGGATCAAAGAATAAGATCATCTTACAATAAACAAATAGTGTACAGTATCCACTTGTATATTCACCTAGCTTCATAAAATCTGCTGGCATCATTCTACCAATCATAAATTAGTTGATTCCTTTTGGCTACTCTGTAGCAAGACAAAAAGTGAGTGGCATGTCATCTTCCACTCCAATATGTAAAATCAAATGAGCAGAAACAAGGCAGAAAGAGACCATTGCAACAGCCACAAGATTAAGGGACTGTATACATTGATAGAACCTGTAGCATACTTACATAGAAAATAAAATGAACAATCAATGTGCAATATATTCATAGATTAAGTAACATTCCACATAACAAGAACCATTAGATACACAAGTAATAGCCAACACACTTTGGCCTAATGGCATTTATATTTGACACAACTCTCTTTTTATGTTGCATTGGACTTGTGTGCATGCTTCAGAATTGATGACTACTTTGGGTCACTTGCACCTTGTTGCTGTCCTTATACACACTTGCAAACGTGAGCTAAGTCCTGCTCACTTAGTGTGTCCTCGGAGGCACAATGCCTAGGTTCAAAGTCCAAACTGTCACTTTGACTTGAACCTCTTTCGTCTAGGCTAACTCCTAGGGAAACCAACGGGGGTAGACCCTAGTTACTAGATGAGATTAACATTTAATGTTCTAGGAGTTGGTTTTAATTGGTTAAATGGTCAAGGGGAATCTAGCCTATGATGTCAAGCAACAAATGCAAGATGCAACAATAAAGTATGAACAATCAGGCCTTTTCCTAGGACAACTAAGACTAGTGCCTAAGTTTGGGACAAGGGTCCACTAAGTTAAGGGGAGATTCGTTACAAGATAATTACAAGATTACAATTGTTACAACAAGATAGATACAACTAGATACAAAGATACAGAAAGAATATATCAGATATACAGAGTTAGACTAAACTAGATACAAGATATACAAGATATACACTATACTAACAAATTGCTTGAAATGTGCAAGAAAAGAAGATACTCAAGATGATACACACATCAACACATCAAGCCAAGCGTGCTCACAATAGAGAGAAGTCTATTGGACTGTTTATCAATGGCATAAAGACACAAAGCACTCAAGACCCGATCAAGAGAGTGCCTCAGGTGGATGCGCACTTCTTGAAGGATCACACCACAAATACAGGAACCAAAATATAGATGAAAGCTTTAAAAGTAAAGTGTCCAGATGAAAAGATGTAACCACTTAGATGATTATTTTACAACACATAAAAGACTTGCTTGTGAATATAAATATGAGATCCGTAAGCTTGCAAGTGTAAAATGTAAATCGCCAATGTTGTAGACCAACGATTAAGTTAAGTGATTAAGTGAGATTTATTTTAATCCTATCTATGTGTCAACCCAAAACTTTCCTCCCCCAGTTACCAAGTGACTGTTCGGTGCTCAAAAAGTTAGGCAACGAGGCCCACCCTACCTCAACAGGTTAGTCCTAAGATCAGACTACTACCGGAAAGGACGCTACACGTTGTGAGACCGTCCCCGGCCTAACACCTTATGTTGCCTTCCTCCGACCCCGTTTTAAATGGCGAAGATGGTTGGTAATGGTGTCTTATTAAGACTAATAAATTAATTATTAAACTATCAGCTAAGTATTGAAGTGCGTTTCAGTGCTTATAGCTTGCTCAAGAAATGTCGAAATACTGAAATTGAAAGATATGACTGGGAACTCTTAAACAGTGAAATTGCAAGTTAAGTCCCTAATTTATGAAGTTATTGCATGTAAATGTTACGAACTGAAAATGCTTGCGGGAATGTAAATGACGATTGTTTTAAGACTTTATGAAACCAGTGTTTGCATGCATGTGTGTAAGATCAAGATTTAATAATTAAAAGACTTGCATGCAATGGAAAGTAAAAGATTAATCTAAGCCTCCACGGGCTCTAAACTAGCAATTAGATGTGGGATCTACTTTAGATTATTTTATCATTTACGCATGCATGTAGATATCATCAACTAAACTAGTTAAGCTCTGCAAGAAAAACCGAAAAAAAAAACTAATATAAGACTTGCAGAGCAAAAAAATACTGAAATGAAGAAGACAATCCACATGGGTACACTCCTTTGGGCTTTCGTACAATGTTTAGATGAAAGAGGAAGAAGAGAAACTGTTACCACTTGGAAAGGAAGTACTGGAAGGTGTGTTGTGCTTGAAATTTTGGCAGCATGTACCCTTAGCCTGGTGAGAACCTGCAAAAAATCAGCAAGCTATTACTCGCTGATTTGTGCTGCAACACACTCAACAAAGTTAATGAAATTTATGTTTTTCAACAGAAACTTCCCACATGTAAAAACCAGAATTTTATATTGAATTATTGACCTATCTAAGCAACTTAGATACCAAAATCAGAATATGATAGGAGGAAGAAGAACAAAAAATGCTTGTGAAGTTTTAGTAAAGATGAAGGTAGATTCGTCCTTGAACCTATCCCAACAACTTCTTAGAGATGATCTACAAAACTTAAACCAAATGTGAGACAAGACAACAAACAAAACAACAGATATATACGAAACATATCGATGGGCAACTACACTATTGCCTTACCTAGCCTAGTAAACTAATTTACTTGAGCAACTATTGATCAATACACAAAAGATTCAAAAAATATATCACCTCGCAATAGATAAGAACACCAAGAACAAGTCCAACATTCCACGATTCCTCCAAAGCTCTTTTCTATTATCCAATGGGAAGAGGTTGTAGCAACAAAGTTGCTCCAAACTCTTCAAGAACAAAACCAGTGAAGCAAGATCACAATAATGAGAGAAAGAGAGAGGAAGATGGAGAGAATTTGGTAGCATAACAATACTGTGAAGAATGGTCAATAAGAAGGGGGTGGGAGGTCTCTTAAATAGCCTTGAGGGACCAAGAGACCCCTCTTGGATCTTTGAGCTTTTAGGTTGAGGAGAAATGGTAAGTGGGGATGAGAGGAGGGTGAAGTGGCATGTGAGGAGAGGGGCATTGACCAAGAGGAAGGCCCACGTTTTCTTTGAAAGAAAACTTCCACGTTTTAGTGGATGTTTCTACTGTTGGATTACTGAGAAGGGGGGTGAATCAGTAAGAACGTAATTATAATCATTTTTCTTCAAATGTTATATCAATGTAGAATTATTATCCAATAATGAACAGTAATAAATAAACAATCACACACATACACAGTACACCAGTGTTTTACGTGGAAACCCAAATCGAGAGAAAACCACGGAATGTTTTTTCTTATATGTCTTGAAGAATTACATTCATTGGAAGCACCAACTTTCTTTGTTTTCCAGCTGCAACTGGAAGGAGGCTCTAACCCCCTAGTTTCTCAGGCTACAACCTGAGAGAAGCTCCAACTCCCCAAATCTTTGGCTACAACCAGAAAGAGGCTACAACCCCCAATGTTCTCCGACTACAACCGAAAGGTGGCTACAACCACCTGTCCTTGCCCCGTCCTGCCACCCTGAACTAGAAGTAGAATGATGGAACCAATGTCACACTATCACTGTGAGATATACCACTGTAAACCTGTACCAATAAATTTGAACCATGCATCAACCATGCATCAACCTGTACCTCAACCTGTAATCAACCTGTACCACAAAAAAATGCATCAATCATGCACCAACCTGTAATCAACATGTACCATAAACAAGTGCATCAACCATGCACCAACCTATAATCATCCTGTACCATAAACAAGTGCATCCATCCATGTGCCAAGTATGTACCAATCATGTGTCAACTACTCATCAACTATGACTCATCAATATGTACCAACATCATCAACTATACACCTCATGTATGTGCGCCAACTCATCAACTACTTGTCTCAACCATGTACTCAACATGTAC
>ML790211.1:2501-69443 GCA_009831015.1 Picea engelmannii
TTTCAATTGAAGGGAAGCACTCTTCTATGGTGGAAGACGCTCCTGCCGCAACTAAACATGGCCGTCGAAGATGTGTCATGGGAAATGTCCGAGGAATAGTTCCGAGAGAGTTACCTATCTGAGGAATTCATTGAGCATCATCTCAACAAGTTCAATGCCTTACAACAGGGCGGTCGTATGGTGCCCGAGAAAGAAAAAGCATTTTATGGAGCTGCTTTGGTATGCTCTGTATCTTAATACTAAGAAACTTAAGTTCAATAGGTTCATGTTTGGCCATAATGACAACATACGTGCAAAGGTTAGGATTTCGATGCCTTAAACCTTGCATTATGTCATCCAGAAGGCCCTCATAGCCGAGGAAGAGATTATAAGCGGGGGTCAGAGCAGGACTCTAGCGAGACAAGCAAGGCATGTGTCATCTAGTGCGCAACAACATCAGACACCAGCCAAACATACGATGGGATATCATCGCTTCCAGAGGAGATCCACTTCCACTACACCTCAGCGACCAACGCCTCAGCAATGAACACCCTATGAGGGACCAAAGCATCAGCAACAACATTGACCGCAACAACATTGACCGCGACAACAAAATTTTAGGCTTGTTCAGCAGAACAGACCAGGATTCCAGGCCGATGGAATTTCATATTCTACTTCGGGTACCAGGAGTATTGGACTGAAGAAGGGGTGTTGGATGTGTGGGGAGCCACACTACCAATGCGACTACCCAGTGGAGAGGACTAGAGCATCTGGATCATTCGGACCCACTACGGTGGAAGATTTGGGCAAGGCCCATCAGATTCATGCAGCGGTGAATAAATTCCAGGTGGAGCACCAGTCAACTGTGCTCGAGACGTCATGTATCATCATTGACCTGACCCTTAGTATTATGATAGATGCTAGTGCTACCGAGAGTTTTACTTCTTGTGCAGTGCTAAAAAGGACTAAGGTAAAGGAAGTCGAACATGATGAGCTTAGCTTTGTAGAGATGGATTCGGGAGCCAAGTAGAAGTTTGGAGGCAAGGTTACGGGATGTACCCTTAAGCTAGGAGAGTTTGTCACCAGGGCCAACCTGTACGTCATGATCTTAGGATATTTTGACATTGTGATCGGTATGGACAGGTTGGAAGCGCATGAGGCGATACTCAACGGTAAGATGCATGATTGTAGGTCAGAACCAGGGAGTTTTCCTGAGGTTTTTCTCTTTCTTGTAGTTACAAAAGAGCATGCGCAAGGGATGTAAGATTTATGTGATCCTTGCGTTGAATGAAAAATGAGTAGTGGAAGGACTAGCACACCTACCGGTGGTGAGATAGTTTGTAGACGTCTTTCCAGAGGAGTTACCTGGGATGCTGCCAGAAAGGGAATTGGATTTTACCATAGAACTAAAACTGGGGACTGAACCAATAGCTAGAATGCCTTATCGGATGTCGACCCCAGAGTTACAGGAGTTGAGAATGCAACTGAAGGATTTGTTGGAATTGGGACTAATACGTCCAAGTGTGTCACCATGGGGTGAGCCTATTATATTATTATGAAAGAAGGGTGGGTTGTGGAGACTCTGCATTGATTACCATCAATTGAACACGACAATGATCAAGAATCAATATCTGTTGTCAAGGATTGATGATCTATTTGATCAAATGAAAGGTGATACAGTGTTCTCGAAGATCGATTTGAGATCAGGGTATCACTAGTTACGAATAAAGGAGGATGATGTCCCTAATACTGCCTTTAAGATGAGGTTTGGGAATTACAAGTTTATTGTTTTACCGTTTGGACTGAAAAATTCTCCACGGGTACTTATGAGTTTGATGAACGGGGTGTTCTGTGAGTACTTGGACAAGTTCATTCAAGTATTCATTAATGATATCTTTATTTACTCTCAGACAACAGAGGAGCACGACGAGCACGTGCGCTTGGTACTACAGTGTCTACGAGAGAATAAATTGTATGGGAAGTTGTCAAAATGCTCATTTTATCAATCAAAGATTTACTACTTAGGGCACGTCATCTCTGGTGAAGGTATCACTCTGGATCCAACAAAGGTCAAGGCTATTATGGAATGGCCTATGCCAACGAATGTCCCGAAAGTACATAGTTTCATGGGTTTAGAAAGATACTATCGATGGTTCATCGAGGGATTTTTGAAGATAAAAACTACGATCACGGAGTTGCAAAAGAAGAACAAGAAGTTTGCTTGGAACAAGAAATGAACGGAATCTTTTTGGAGGCTCAAAGAGATATTGACAATGGCACCGATACTAAAGGTCCGTGACATGGATGCGGACTTCTTGGTATGCACTGACACATCCAAGGAAGACTTAGGCGTAGTCTTGATGCAATATGGTTGAGTGATCGCTTACATCTCAAGGAAATTGAGAAGGCATGAGGAGAACTATGCAATGCATGATTTGTAGTTGTTAGCCATTGTATATTCCTTGAAGGTTTGGAGACACTACCTTGTTGGATGAAAATGTGAACTAAATATGAATCACTGTGGACTACAACACATATTTACGCAAAGCGACTTGAACACGCGACAACGACGTTGGTCGGAATTGCTTAGCGAGTACAACTTCGAGATTACTTACATCAAAGGAATAGTGAACCAAGTGGCATATGCATTGAGTTGGAGACCACGCATCTTTTCAGTGTTCCCTCTTCTGACAAATATATGTGAAAATATTCCAACTTTACAGCACGACGATGACAGGTACAAAGAGGTTGAGGATTTTATTGGAGGTTGAGGATTTTATTGGACAAAACACAATGATGGTACCAATATTTGAAGGATTTACATTTGACGATGATGGATTATTGAGGTTCAAAAATCAGATTTATGTACCACCAAATGACGAGTTGAGGATTTTGATCCTAAACAAGGCTCATAGAGCAGTCTACATGGCCCACGTAGGAATCACAAATATGAGGGCAGACCTTAAACCCTTATTATTTTGGAAGGGAATGAAGGAAGACATAGTTAACTATGTGGTCCGATGTCTAGAATGTCAGTAGGTAAAGGTCAGACATAGACATCCAACCAGATTACTACATCCACACGCAATCCCAGAATCGAAATGGGAGGTCATTTTGATGGATTTTATTGTTGGATTTCCACTGACAGCAAGGAGACATGACTCGATTTTTGTAGTAGTTGACACTCTGACGAAGAGTGCTCATTTTATTTCTGTGCGTACAACGTATCATGAAATTTACATAGCTAGAGTTTTCATCAGTGATATTTTGAGGTTGCATGGCGTGCTTAAGAGGATTATATCCGATCGAGGATCGGTGTTTACTAGATGATTTTGGACTAGTTTCCAAGGGGCCTTGGGAACCCAACTTAAGTTTAGCATTGTGTATCACCTGGGTACTGATGGGAATACCAAACAAACTATCCAAAGCTTGGAGGATATGTTGCGCATGTATGTGATGGACCAACAAAAGCGTTGGGAAGAATTCTTGCCACTGGTAGAATTCGCTTATAACAACAGTTACCAAAGAACCATTAATATGGCTCCTTTTGAGTTCCTATATGGGAGAATATCTAGGAAACCTTCGAGTTGGGATCAGATTGAGGATAGGGTCTTGGTGGGACAAGAATCGATCCAATAAATGGAAGAGAAAATGAAAACAATAAGATAAAGGATTAAAGAAGCACAGGATCAACAGAAGAGTTATGTTGATGCGCACTATGTCAAGCGTAGTTACGAAGTTGGCGATCGATTCTTCTTACGTGTTAAACTGCATAAGAGTTCGATCAAGTTTGGAAAGGGAGATAAACTCTCACCTAAGTTGGTGGGACCTTTTGAGATCGTGGAAAGAAAGGGGCCTGTGGCCTAATGACTAGCCTTGCCTGATTCTTTGAGGTGTATGCACAATGTTTTTCACGTATCTGGTTTGAGACATTATATTAGTGATCCTACACATGTTATTGACATGAGTTACTTGAAGGTATCAGACGAGGGGTTGCTCACGGTTGAGTCGATCTGCATCCTGGATCATCACATTCGATGACTACGATGTCGAATAGTAGATCAAGTCTATCTCAAAGATAAAATATGTCGAATACAAAATGGATGGGTCCAATTGTTCTTGAAATTAATCCCCAAACATGTATTCAGATTGGGGAAAATACTATGGAAATTCCACACATGGATAGCAGAAATAAAGTGGTTTAGCACATTTTCTATTGTGTTCTCCTGAAGTGCCCATGCATGGTCACTTGGAAATACGAGTTCTTCCTAGTCCTCGTTCTCGTATGGACATTCAATACACCATAGAGTATCCATAATAGGTTGAGCTGGAGGGTAAATGGTGAACTTTTGGATAGAGAGACCATTTGAGATGGTCATTTCCCCTTCTCTACATCCAATAAATGCATTGGCTGTGGCTAGCCAAGGTCTTCCCAAAATGACGGGATGGCCTTTGATAGGATCCTTTGAGTGAATGACAAGAAAATCTACTAGGTACTCCCACGAGGCTGAAGTAACCATGATATCATCTAAAATTCCTTCAGGTATAACCATAGTCTTATCTGCTAATTCCAAAATGGTTGGTGTAGGCCGAAGAAGAGGTTATAATTGTAATTATTCCAAGGTAGTAGCGGTCATAACATTGATGGTTTCCCCTAGGTCTATGAGAGTGTTTCCAATGGAGACCTCATTAATGGTTATGGTCACTATGGGGTTTCCTGGGTTCCCATATTTTTCTAGCTTTGGCTTCTCTGATATGTATTCAGAAAGATGTCCTATCAAGTGTACTATAGGAGGGTCATTTTGCTTCCTACCTATATTCTTGATACACAATTCTTTGAATACCTTACTGTAGATTGGAATGTCTTTAATGGCTTGAAGCAGGGGAATCTTGACACAAATATTCTTCAATTCATTCAAGATGTCAAATTCTGGTTGGGTGGTAGGTTTCTCGATTACCAATCGGTCTGGATAAGGAGGGACCTTCATAATTTGTGAAGGTTCATTTTGGGGAAGATTAGGTTCTTGGTTCTTCGGTATAATAACATCTTCCCACCTAGTGTCATCTGTGGGTTGTTTCGTGGTTTCTTCTTCTTCTTTGTCTTGGATGACTATTGAAGGTCTATCACTATCCAAAACTTTTTTCGATCTTAGTTGAATCTCCTGTAATGGAACATGAGTAATAACATATGTCGGGAAGGCCTGCATCTCAACATTGTGAAGAGCTTGAGGGGGCTTATTATTGGGATTCAACACTAGTTGTGTTGGTAATAGTGTTGGTCTCGGGGAGATTTCATTTTGGTATTGTAGTGTTTGTTTTTGTGGAATAGGAGGTAAAGGTGGTGGAACAAAACATAGCAGAAGTTGGAGAGTGTTTGGTGGAAACTGAGGAAAATGATGTTTGGACTTAGGGATAGGTGGAGATTGAGGGTTTCCTTGGTTATGTCCTCCACTCCATCCTTGAAACCAAGGATGTTGGTATTAAGTAGACCATTGTTTCCAACATGGTGGGTTACACTGTTTTTGTTGTTGATAATAGGGTGGAACTTGAGATTGTAGTATGTTGTTGATAATAGACAGTGGCGCCAAAAATGATGGGTTGGTTCCTAGGATTCCATGGCCTCCTAAGTGCATAAGAAGACTTCCCAGGATATCCACTATTATTGATGGCTAATAAACCAGGCAAGGATGGACATTTCTCAGTCGAATGGTATTCTGTACAGAAGCCACAAACTGAAATTTTATCTAATGGGCATTCCCTTGAGGAATGCTTCCTCCTGCACCTTGGGAAATATATGCTCATTGCTGCATTCTCCTCCTCCTGTTTCTTTTTTATTTTTAGGGTGTCCAACTGGGAACACATTGTTCTTAAGATTTTTTTCTTGATTTTTTCTAAAAGGTTCCCTATCTCTGCCCTTCTGATACCACCTGAGCTAACTAGCTTTAAGTTTCTATTATAAGGGTCCCGAACATTCTTCCCTGTTTTGGCTCTACTCCTTGAGTAATTTTTACACATTTCACATATTTCGGAAAATGGTTTATGGGAGATGTCACCTGATTCCATTAGGTTAAGAATCTCTAGATACTCTTCTGAAATTCCTTTAAGTAAAAGAGCCCTAATTTCATCCTTTGGGAGCTCATGGTATTTTGACTTCTAGGATATATAACCAAACCTTTCCATATAATCTTCGAGGGTATCGTCTTCTAACTATTGGATTTTAAAGATGTCATTACGAGAATCTTTGGTCTTGCAATAGTCTTGGTATTTCTTAAGAAATATGTCTTTCATGGATTCCCAAGACCTAATACTAGATTCTCCCAACCCCATCAACCATCTTAGTGCAGAGTCTTTGAGGGTGGAAGGAAAGAATTTTATTTTTGGGGCATCTTGTAAGTAGTTGTAGCTCCTACACAATATGTAAAATTCAAATAGGAAGGTGTCTGGATCTTCACTTTTTTTACCATAAAAGGTGGGCAGTGCTGAGAGAGGAATATTTTTCATGTTGACATTTGGAGTGGTGTCCAAGATAAAAAACCCAAAGGTAGTTTCGGTTTGGTTTCTAGTTTATTCTTCCTCCCCGTGTCTTACATTGTTATGGTCCTCCTTGTCATCCATATTGGCTTTGTTTCCAAAAAGAGAGTACCTAGGTGGTTTTATCTTTGAAGAGAAGAAGGTTTCCCTTTGATGGAAAGGTCTTCCTATGAATTGGATGTCTGGGACTCTACTTGAGCCGATTGAGACTATTGGTGCCAAAGTTTTTGTGTCACTTTGAGAGATAATTACATTGGTTTAACTACCAAACAAAAGATTCACCTGTTCAAAGTATATGATGTCTTCAAAATTATGATCTCTTGGTGGTGGTGTAAAAGAAAAGGTTGTATAGTTTGGTTCTGTGGAAGGCTCGAGTGGTCTTGCCTCCTGTCTCAATATGATTGATGCTTCAATTTCATGTTCTATAGTGCTCCTTGTGTTAGTCTCTTCAGAGACTATTTTATCTCTTTGAGTTGAGATACCTCCTGTTTTTCAATATCGGTCTGTGTATTTTATAAGTGGAACATCCCTTCCCCAAAAAGGTCAGAAAAAACCTTGGTTGAAAGGTCTGATTTAGATTTAATGTATCTACCTTTTGGATCTCTAGGTCTGTTCATGAACAAAAAGAAAAAAAAAGAAAAAAAAAAAATACTACCATTGGGTTTGGGGGAGCCTACAATAGGAGATGTGCAAGTTATTACCTCTCATCTTAAAGTTCCCCCACCACCAATCTAATTCTAAGGTCTAGGAATGATCTATTTCCTAACTATTTCCTACCTTGAGACAAATCCCTGGCAACAATGCCAAAAAAATGGGTGTTCTATATGAACTTTAAACACACAAAAAACCCTCAATTAAATTGTCAACCTGGGGTAAGTAAACTTAGAGTTGCAGAAAAATATATGCCAAAGGTAGAAGGGCTTGTATATCTAACTAAGGAAATGGATATCTAAGGGCTGATCTATGCAAGCAAAGATATCTAATGAGAAAAACCCTACTAAGCAACTTGAAACTATGTAACCTAAGTACTTTTGGACCAAGTATCAGTGGATAGTTCTAGGAAAACAAATGAAAACCCTACATGAAGCAAACTAGTTCATAACAATAATAATAATAAACTATTAAGCATAACAATAAGAAAATATCAAAACCAAACTACATTAACTAGCCTACCTAAATTCAATGAGTAACTACCCGATGAAAGCAAGTAAATAAACAAGCAACTATACTATCAAAGAAAGAATAGACAAGTAAGCAATTTAACCTATTAAAGCAAGGAAACAACTAACTACTCTAAGATAACTTCTACTACAAGTAAACTGATTAAGACTACTCATTGAACAACTAACTAAGCTAAGAGGCAAGTGAATTCTATTCTCAATTCAAACTTCAAAACTATTTCTAATTCATAAAAGGAAATATATTTAATTGAAAGAATGAAGAACTAACAACTAACCTTTAATCTATGATAATCAAATTTCTCTTTAATCTACTAAAGCAAAAGACTATCTATCCTACAACAACAATAAAACTATCTTATGGTCTATGGAAGCAAGAAACTATCTTTTAACCTAAAAAAACTCAAATATAGTGTTGGTGGTTGAGTGAATGTCTCTGGTGTCTTATAATATCTCGATGGCACTTGACAACAAAATATAACTCAAGAGTTATAAGATCAATACTGATTTCAATAGCGAAGTGAAAGGTGTGGATTAAACAATCTAATGAGAACTTAGCCATTACAGAAACAATCGTCAATTACCCTGCATATTCATGGAATTATTACTCATGTATTAACCATCAACAATATAAAGAGATTTTAATTGTACTTCTAGGATATGTAAGAAAAGTTATAATTAAATTCAAACATTAACTAAGAACTAGAATTGCAATCTAATTCTAGGAAAGAATGTACATAAAATGAAACTATGCTATATCTATTTTAACAATTCAAAGTGCAAGAAGGAAAATGCTTAGAAAAATAAATTAAAGCATGACATATATAAAGTAAACTAATGAATACATTAACTAAAAACTAGTTAAGAAAGATCTACATGACAATAGAATAAGCAATATGCAATTAAAAAATGAAACTAACCCTATCCATCCACTGAATCCTTGTTGAAGAAAACATGAAATAAAACTTTGTTCTACTTTGTTTCAAACTATGTTTTAAACTTGATTCTAAAAGCATAAATAAAACACAATATAATATCTAATTGCACATGAGGTTAGTGTATGAATTTTCAAATTCGTTCCTAAATACATAATCAATGCATATTAACACAAGCCTTCATACTAACCTACAAAAGAGAGTTAAAATAATTAAATTGCAACAACAAATTAGAAATCAAAGAAATAAAAGAACAATTCATGTACAAGAAATAAAAAGAGACATCTAAGCTATGAAATGCATAAATAACTTAAAGATCAGTTACCAGACTGCTAGTGAGCTCCTCAACAAGTCGTGGTCACTTCTCAAAGGCACACCATGAACTCAACAAATCGATTTCACAATTAAAACTCAAAAACACAATTTTATATAATTGTGGCAATTGCAAAATAGCAAAAATAGAGGAAAACGTATGTGTCTCTAATCCTCTACTTCTTCTACTGCTTCTTAGCTATTGTATTACCACCACGGTGGTATTTATAAGATTTATAGACCAAGTGGTCGACCAATGGAGGGTCAAACCACTTCTAAACACAACATATCACATTAATGGTGCCCTAACTATCGAAATAGAGTGAACCAATAATCGCCTTTCTCAACAACCTAAACTGTCTTGTCAAGAGTTCAGTAGTTGGAGGGGGCAAGAACGAGAAAAACCCATGTTCCTGATTAACCCAACGTTGGCCACCAATACCATAACCACCAAATCTCCCACCATTTTTGTGCAGGATGAGGTGTTTGAGGGAGTGTCGGACCGGGTACCAGATTGAGTACCCTATGCAGTGCTAGACTAAGTGTCGGAAGTAGAAACATGATGCAATTTTTCCTTGTAACACCAAAAAACATGAATTAGATCCTTGGAAACATAGAAACGTAATGAATTATACTCAATATAAATATAAAACATGAATTATACATACCTGGTGTGGATTATACCGTTTTGGCACAAAACTCTTCAAAACGTTTCTGAAAAACATGAAAAACACATATGTACATTCGGAAAAAGTATCTAATAATTGTCATAAAAATGATCATATCTTGGGCCCAAAAATCACGACCCATGAGAATATTGTAATCCACCGGACCATCCATGACATCAACATTGATCAAAATTGTCTTACCACCTATCTCAAGGAGGAGATTAGGTAAGATCCCTAAGGGGGAACAAAGCCTACCATAAAAGGATCTTAACTCAATCATCGATGGGATAAGAGTAGGGTATCCTAGTTGGTTCCAAGATGACGAGGACATAATTATTGAGGATTCCCCATCATCTGTAATACACAGATAAATCGTAAAGGTGTTAACCATGACTTATATTTTAAATGCAATAGAAGATGGAAGTCATGCTTGGTCAAGTTGATCCCAATAAAAGGTGATGGCCCGTGATGGGTGTGGGTATACACTTCCATTTTCCTGACAAGGATAGGGTCTAGTAGACATTGTGGTACTAGAGGTGGAAGTGGTTCCCCCAAGTCTACATGATTGAGCATCAATCATGAGGTAGATTGGGTGTGAGCGGGGATTACCCATGTGAGGGGTAACAAATAATGTCAAGGTGCATGGAGCCTCACCTGATGGAGTAATGGGTGCATATTAGGGGAGGGGGCACCTCAAAGTAGTGTAAGGAGAACTACTAAGCTTATTATGTTGAGTGTGCTCCAAACAAACTGCTTGGACTAACACTAGAGTGAGTTCAGGGAACTGATGGGTAGAGTGACCATAGTGCTCACAAAATTGGAATGGGTGATTAGTCCATGTATGGTTGGTATATCTATTCTTGGTTTGATTGTAGTTCTGGTGGGAAATATGATTTCCCCCATATTTATAAGCATTTCCCCCATGCCATGGGTGACGATAGTAGGTGTTTATCTTCTTACTCCTTGTGTGTGTTGGATGGCCAATATAACTAGTAGAGGGGGCCCAAGTTTGTCCTAACTGGGAAGAATAGTATGGGGTTATATATAGTAGGTTTTTTGGTCCTGCCATGGTGGTTGATGGTTGGAGATCCAATTCCTGAACATGAATGGCTACTAGATGGGTCGATTGTTTTAGATAATCCCTAGTGAAGTCGCATGTTTTTTTTATATTTCCTAGTGGAGTCGCCAATTGTTTTTGGGTATTTTTTCATAAGAGTGAGAAAATGAGATTCCCTTAACTTCCCTAGTAATCTAACAAGGAAGAAAAAAAAATATGGTTAGAAAGTTAGTGAACCCGCAAGTTAGAAAACAAGATAGAAATCTAGAAAATAGAAACTAGAAATAAGAAACAAACTAAACTAACATAAACAAGTGATGGATGAAATTGAACACATGAAATTGTTACCCAATAGAACTGAATATGTGAATTGGGTGCAACAAGAGGCGAAATATTGGACAATGAATCCAATATTCATTTCCTCGCCTTTACTTTCATTTCCTTTCCATACCATTCCATGCCTTTCATTTCCATGCCTTTCATTTCCATGCCTTACCTTTCGATGTCTTTCCTTTCCTTTACTTGCCTTTCCTTCCCATGCCTTGCCTTGCCATGCCTTCCCATGCCTTTCCATTTCATTCATTCCCATGCCATTCCTTGTCTTTCCTTACCTTTCCTTCACTTTCCTCCACTTACCATGCCATGTCTTGCCTTGCGTTTCCATGCCTTCACTTTCCTTTCCTTGCCTTACATGTGATGCCTTCTCATGCCTTGCCTTTCCATGCCTTGTCTTTCCTTTCCATGCCTCCACTCAACTTACATTTCCTTGCTATGAATTTCCTTTCCATGCCTTTCCTTCCCTTCCCTTTCATTCCCATTCCTTTCCTTTCCATGCCTTCTCATGCCACTTATTTCCTTCCCTTTCCTTGTCTTAACTTTTGTTCTCTTTCTGTGCCATGCCTTTATTTTCCATGCCTTGCCTTTCCTATCCATGCCTTCACTTTCATTACCTTTCATTTCCATGCATGGCAGTCTCATGTTTTTCCATGCCTTGCCTTTTCATTCATTTCCTTTCCTTTCCATGCCTTCACCTACCTTGCCTTGCCTTCCCATACCTTCAATTTCCTTTCCATGCCTTCACTTACCTTGCGTTTCCTTCCCATACCTTTCCTTTCCTTGCCTGTCCTTCACATGCCTATCCTTTCCATTCCTTCCCATTCCATGTCTTACCTTTCCTTTTCTTTCGTTCAATTTCCTTCACTTTCCTTCACAAGCCATGCCATGCCTTTACATTCCATCCCTTTCATTGATATGCCTTCATTTTCCTTTCCTTTCCTTGCCATTTCTTGCATTGCCTTTCCTTTCCTTCCCAAGCCTTTCATTTCATTTATTTTCCATGGCATACCATGCCTTTCTTTTCCTTGCCTTACCTTTCCTTTCCATTCCTTCCCATTCCTTGTCATGCCTTGACATGCCATGCCTTCCCATGCCTTCCCATGCCTTTTCTTGACATGCCTTCCCATGCCTTGTCTTTCCTTTCCTTTCCTTCCCATACCTTTCCTTTCCTTGCCTTACCATTCCTTTCCTTTCCTTGCCTTTCCTTTCCTTTCCATTCCTTCTCATTCCTTTCCTTTCCTTTCCATGCCTTCTTATGCCATGCTTTGAATTTCCTTTCCATGCCATGACATGCCTTTCCATGTCTTTCATTGCCTTTCCTTCCCACTCCTTTCCTTTTCATGCCTTCCCATTCCTTGCCTTGCCATGCCTTCTCATTCCTTTTCATACCTTGGCTTGTGTTTCCATGCATTCCCATGCCATGCCTTGTCTTTCCTTTCATTGTCATGCCTTTCCATGCCTTCCAATACCTTTCCTTGTCATTCTTTTCCTTTCCTTTCCTTTCCATGCCTTCCCATGCCATACCTATTCATGCATTCCCGTGCCTTTCCTTTCCCTTCCTTCCAATTTCTTTCATTGTCTTGCCTTTCCTTCCCATGCCTTGCCTTGCCATTGCTTCCCATGTCATGTCTTGCCTTGCCAATTTGGTTTGGGGGAATAAAATCGAAAACAAGAGGAATAACAAAGTTTTTTAAGCTCTCACAAGTCTATTTGGTCAAGGTCCACATGACTACACTACCCACAAATTACCGACATAGTGTTTTTCAAAATTGACCTCCTCTTTAGTAATTGCACTATGCCTCATTGAGGAAAACCCTAGTCCCAGAGATACTCAAACAAATAATTTTTTGGTGGAAATAATGGAAACGAAAGGGCTCCACTGGATGAAAATCCGTACTCCATATCCAATGCAACTGAAGGTTCTTCCATCCTAGTTCTACTTTGAGTTTTATTGCGAGTTGCAACTCGCCTCCTCAAGCCATTTAGGGACATGTGGCCAATTTGTTCTGGGGCATAAAATACAAATAGAGCACCATAATGGAGTTTTGTAAGCTCTTGCAAGTATTTTTGGCCAAGGCCCATGCCACTATACTACCCACAAATTCTCGACACAGTATTCTTGAAAATCAGCCTCCTCTTCAGAAATTCCACTTGCCTCATTGAGAAAAACCCTAGTGCCAAAGATACTTGAACAAATGGTTTTCTGGTGAACTGAATGACAGTGGAGGGACTCCACTAGCTCAAACCCAATGCTTAGGATCCAATGCAACAAACATTTCATCCATCTGAGTCTCGGTTTGAGTTTTTTCATGAGTCACAACTCATCTCCTCAAGCCATTTAGGGACATGTGGCCAATTTTTTTCGGGGCATGAAATTGAAACCAAGAATCATAACAAAGATTCGTAATATCTCACAAGTATGTTTGTCCAAGGCCAACATGACTATAGTACCCATAAATTCTTGACATAGTGTTATTGAAAATCGACCTCCTCTTCATAAATTGCACTATGCCTCATTAAGAAAAACCATGGTGTCGAAGATACTCCAACAAACGGATTTTCGATGGAAGAAATGATAATGGTGGGACCCCACTAGATGAAACTCAGTGCTTTGGATCCAATGTAACTAACAATTTTTTCATTTGAGTTGCAACTCACATCCTTAAGACATTTAGGGACATGTGGACAATTTGGTATGGGGGCATAAAATTCAAACCGAGCATTATAACATAGTTTTGTAAGATTCCACATACCTCTTTGGCCAAGTCCCATATGACTACACTACCCAAAAATGTTGGAAACAATTTTCTTTAAAATTGACCTCATCTTCAAAAATTGGACTATGCCTCATTTAGAAAAATCGTAGTGACAAAGATACTCCAACAAACAGTTTTTTAGTGGATGGAATGACAACGAAGGGGCCCCACTAGATGAAACTCGATGCTTAGGATCCAATGCAACTGATGGTTTGTCCATCCAAGTCTTGGTTCTAGATTTATCATGAGTTTCAATTCACATCCTTAAGCCATTTAGGCACATGTGGCCAATTTGGTTTGGGGACATAAAATCCAAACCGATTGGCATAACAAAGTTTTGTAAGCTTCCGCAAGTTTTTTTAGCCAAGGACCACGCCACTAAACCTCCCACAAATTACATACACAATGTTCTTGAAAACCCACCTCCTCTTTAGAAATTTCACTATGCCTCATTGAGCAAAATCCTAGTGTCAGAGATACTCCAACAAACGGTTTTTCGGTGGACGAAACGATAGTGGACTGGCTCGACCAGTTGAAAACCGGTGCTTCATATCCAATGCAACTAACAATTTGTCCATATGAATCCTGGTTTGATTTTTATCGCGAGTTGCAATGTGACTCCTCAATCCATTTATAGACATGTGGCCAATTGGTTCTGGGGTATAAAATACAAATTAAGTTTCATAATAGAGTTTTGTAAGCTCTCGCAAGTCTATTTTCCCAAGGCCTATGAGACTACAGTACCCATAATTTCTCGAAATGTTGTTCTTAAAAATCGACCTCCTCTTCAAAAATTGTACTATGCCTCATTGAGAAAAATCCTAGTGTTGAACATACTCCAACAAATGGGCCCCAATAGCTGAAAACCGGTTCTCAGGATCCAATGCAAATGACAGTTCGTCCATCCGAGTCTCGGTTTTAGTTTTATCGCGAGTTCCAACTCGCCTCCTCAAGCCATTTAGGGACATGTGGCCAATTTTCTCCAGGGGCATAAAATCCAAACCGAGAGGCATAAAGGAGTTTCTTAAGCTCCTGCAAGTCTATTTGGCGAAGGCGCACGTGACTAAACTACTCACAAATTCCCAAAATTGTGTTCTTGAAAATCGAACTCCTCTTAAAAAATTGCACTTATATGGCTCATTGAGGAAAACCCTAGTATGAGAGATACTCCAAAAAACAGTTTCCTGATGGATGGAACAATAGCGGAGGGGCCCCACTAGATGAAACTCGGTGCTTCAKATCCAATGCATCTGATGATTCATCCAGCTTAGTCTCGATTTGAGTTTATCATGAGTTTCAACTCACCTCCTCAAGCCATTTAGGGACATGTGGCCAATTTGGTTCAAYGACATAAAATAAAAACCRAGCGGCATAAAGGAGTTTTGTAAGCTCCCACCAGTCTGTTTGGCCAAGGCCCACATGACTACATTACCCACAAATTCCCGACATAGTTTTCTTTAAAATCAACCTCCTCTTCAAAAATTGCACTATGACTCATTGAGMAAAATGCTAGTGCACCATACCATACCATACCATACCATACCATACCATACCATGGCAAGGAAAAGATAGGAATACCATACCATAACATGGCAATGCAAGGCCAGGGAWGGMATGGAAAGGAATACTGATSAACCTTTATTTTGACATGGTTTTGTAATGATTTTCCCATCTTTTTGTTCAATAATTCCTATATCTCTATCCATCCCTTATCATATCACTATCTATATACATCAAACCTGYAGTATTAAGCATGATAAGGTAAAATGTTAATTAATTTATATATTTCCTTTGATTTCAATAACTTAATAAGGTTTAAATGATATTTTTCTAATGTTGGTGAATGATGAAAATATTTCATGTGCAATATGAAGCATTCATGTTCATAGAGTTCAGTTCCTACCAATAGAGTTTAGTTTTGAATCTGATTTTAAAGGTTTGAACATCTCAAGGTGTTTTGATGAGAATTGAAAACATGGGTTTTAGAGGTTGGAGGCTCGATATGGTTTCATGTTGTTTTGTAATAAGAAGTGTGGAGTTGTGGTCAAATATATGGTCAAAATTCTCCTTTAATGTATACAATTGGAATACTCATTAGAAAATCAAGATTCTCAATCGCATTCCTATGAATGAGATTGAATAGATATACTTAAAAACTCTCTACAATTAATTGCTAGTTAGCCTGATCTGTAGGATCCAATCATGAATGTAATGAATCAACAAACTTAAATATTTTTTATATTTCTATTTCTAAGAGATTAAGATAGGCGATTTAGCATGGAAATGATTATATCGATTTGGAAAAGGATCTTTTTGTATGTATGAAGGAATGAAGAACACACTTAGTAAAGAGGGGGACTCTATCTATGTAATATAAATCTTTGAGTTAATAATAAAGATACATTACTATTTCTTTGTGTTGTTGGTGTTAGTTTTTTACTGAGTGATTCAAAGTATCTTGTTCCCAAGGAAGGCATGCCCCCCTTCTAGGAAGCAGTGCTACATATATAAATAGTATATTTACAAAGTGTTTTCATTTCATATGTAACCGAGTTTTTTCATGATTTTTTTATTTCCTTTCTTATTTATATTAGTGTGACGTTTCCTATATCTTCCAGTAAATGATTAATTGAAGTTTCATTGAGTTCATTTGTCAAACCATATTTCTTTTTGAGAGAAAGAAGTTGATTCTTTGGAGTGTCATACAAGTGTGATTCCTAGTTATTTTTGAGTTGTTATGCTTTCAAGATAGACCATATCTAGTCCTGCATATATAGTTCCTATACCTCATGTTGGTTAGGATGGACGACTTCTCTCTAATTCCTACGTCATAGACCCAGGGTTCATATATTTAAGGGTACCAACATAGCCTAAAACTATCGGCCCTTATGGTAAACCAGAAGGCAACACAATACATAGAATGCACTGCAGAGTCTCACCCAAGATAGCTTTAAATGGGCGGTTGTAAGACTCATGTGTTTAAAACCTAGGATTGAGCATGAGATAGGGGATCTATATTATGAACCATTAATTATGATTTGTATTACGAACTACTGTTATCCTCTTTTATATTCTAACCTCTATCGTATCTTTTCTTTATATTCCTACAACAATTAACCAAGAAATACAATAACTCATTCATTCATTCCATAAAACATTTAAATACTAAAAATATGACAAAGATATGAATGCATTAATCACATTACATAGGTATTACCATGGTTCACCCCCTCCTGGGCTACGCCCACAAATATTTGGCTCTTGGCTCTCTTATTATAGTGGTTTTGCAATTCTCGCGCCTCGTGCTTACAACTCTTCTCAGATGGGTAAGATCTCTGTGAGGAAAACTAAATCGCACTAGGATCCTCGGCTTGTGATATACTCCTCGAGATATACCTTTTGTCTTTCTCTTAGCTCACTTGGTTTACAAAAATAGTATATCTAATTAAAAACATTACATAGAAACAATCTCAACTCTACAATAGTAGTAAAGAGAAACCTCAACGAATCTCTCTAAACTCTTCTATGATACCTTCATATCTATATTTATATCTATCAGGATATTCAACCGTTTACAAAAAAACCTTACAAAAAACCTAACCCTACTATCGTTAGGTCTTCCTTCTCTGCATGAGTTCATTACTTCATTCCATCTGTCACCTCCTTCTTGCATGTGCGCATGTTGTGCTTCTTTCCAGTTGTCACTTTCCTCATGCACTCTTTCTTTCCCATGATTTCTCTTCCAACTTTCATTCTTCTTTGTGAACAATTTATTTCCCACTTCGGCCTGCTGCCAACAGGCCCCCAACACTGACATGTGACTCGTCCTAAGTCAACCAATATTTATGAGCTGCCTCGATCTCTTTTGTCATCATCTGGAATTTTCCCCTCATCTCTGTTATTTTTGTCAACGCTTGTGCGGTCTTCTCCTTAATGGTATCCATTACCTGAATTTCCACTTTGTCACTCAGTAGTCCTGTGCATTATTTCTGTGTCTGTGCCATTTGTGTTCTATCTTCTTCTGCCTATGCGAGTACTTCTTCTACCCATTCATGTAGTGGTTATATTTGAGCCTGACATTCCTGTTTTTGTGTCTACGCAGTGAGAAGTTTTTCCTGCATCTTATTCAACTCATGCGTCCCCTTGATGCGTTCTGGTATTGGTATAGTATTTTGCCTCTGTTTGAGTTCTTGCATCTTTGCATTGATCCTTTCCTCTTCCTTGTCCCAATGTTGAACCTGTGGATCCTCCTCCATTATTGTCCAAAGTTGCATGGCTTTTCGAGCAAGTCAGCTGTCGTGCTAACCTGCTTCTCCATCTCATGTATTTTCATTGTTGTTGCCTACCTCCTTTGCTCCTTTACTGTTGGTGGAGTTGTTGGTGTTAACTGTTCTCAAAGATCCATGATCTCCTTCTGGTATCAAGCAATTTCCTGCGCAATCTGGTCGATATTTTTTGTGGCTGGGAGTTTGTTTACTTGCGCAGTGTTTGGAAGTTTCCCAAAAAATTATCTCACTATTCGTTCCAATTCGTTCATGTGTTCCATCTCCTTCTGATTTTCGGATTTGGCCTGCTCATAATATTTTTCCAGTGCTTCCTGCTACTTTGTTTCTTTCTGTATCTCGACCAAGTTTTTATGTTCCCAAGAATGCATTTCGTGGTCGACACTAACCTGCAATTTGTGCAGTGCACTTGATGTCATCCGCATCAGGACCAGTTGGATGTGGTCCAAATCATTCAGTGGTGTCTGTCCCACTATTTCATCCATTCTTAGCATGCTCAGTTTTATGTGGACCATTGTGTTTACGTGTGGCATTGTGGGGGTTGGGTCTCTTTATTCAACCTCCACTCTTTTGTTGGTTTTTTTTTTCCAAGACTCTATGCCTCTGCTGCTACTTGTTCTTTGGGCCTCTCTGAGTGTCCTGAGGAGATGCCCTATTTCTGCCAGCTCTTTTTGCAGATTATCCCTATGACGTGTTGCGTGGTTGAAGTCTTCTGCTATACAATCTTGAACCATTCTGGCAATCATTTCTCCATCTTCCTCCATGATTTTATAGTCTGGTAATGGTCATTGCGGCTTTAATTTCTTTCTTGCGCCTACGACCTATACAATCAGCCTTTTAGTTCCCCCTCCCTCCTGTGAGATGGGGTTTGTGGAGGTCTCCTACACTCCCTTATCTTGTTTTGGTTGTTTTTTGGTCTCTTTCTTCCCCTTATGGGTTCCTGTTTTCTTTGACCCTTCGTTTTCCTGAGTTGGTTTGTTTTGGCCAATCCTTGGTTTCTTGGGCATTGCGATTTGCGGAGGATGTGTTTCTACCTGTGCTTCTTATCCTTCCGCGGGTCCTTCCAGTACTTCCTAGGGAATGGATGGGATCCTCCATTCATTAGGACATTCATTGATGACCATGTATATATAACCTTTTGTGTTGCAGTAGCACATCGATAACCATTGTTTGTCTAGATTATGCCTTGGTTGTATCCACATGGCTTGACGTGTAGCCCATAATTTAGTGATGTACCCATATCGTGCGATAGCTTCTGGTGTTATTCTCCATGATCGACTAATAGCTTCTTGCATGTTCCGTAGGTATGCTTCAAATAATATTCCATTTTCCCTCTTATGTCTGGCCTCTGGCCCAGATCTCAGTACTAGGTATCTCGCTCTCGTTGGATGTGGTCTAGTAGAAAAAAATACATACTCTGGTTCCGACCATCCCATGAAGGCTATGAGGGTGAGAATTCACGAGTAATGGAGTTTTGTGTGAGTTCCTGCGTGTCCTTGCATTCCACTTGAAACAAATTTAACAGATAAGGTGCCCAACTCACAAAGGTGCATTCTGCACATCGAGCTACAATAGCGATGACTCCTGTCGGTACTTCATCTTTGCAACATTTTCTTAAAAACTTACAGGATAATATTTTTGCGCCCAATTATTTTGTTGCATTGTTGATTCATTTGATTATAATGCCTCTTGTCCCCCTCGTGGTGCCATATTTATTCTTCATTTCATTTACTAACACTTTTTCCTTGGATTTATCGTCCAGAATCAACGCGAGATCCATACCTAGGCTGGGTAGTCATGTTATTTGCGCAATAAAATCAATCGTTATGGGGACAGGTCTATCTAGCCATATATCCCCTCCATGTGTAACTGCTAACATCTTCTTAACGCATGTTGTCGCGTACTGGCCTCTTCCAAAGTGTGGAAGTTTCAACAACCCTAAAATGTCGGTTCGGTCCCATCCAACTGCCCACTGATGTGGTTGGCTGATTATTTATCCAAGTTGGATGACCACTATGTTCTGCATAAAAAACCTGGGCGCAAGTTCTGGGTACT
Organism: Picea engelmannii; assembly: GCA_009831015.1. Lineage (NCBI taxonomy): Eukaryota > Viridiplantae > Streptophyta > Pinopsida > Pinales > Pinaceae > Picea > Picea engelmannii. The sequence continues at coordinate 22,592 of ML790211.1, forward strand.
TGGTGTCATCTGAGACGTCATGGTTGGAATACTTGATCTTCCCAACATGACCCAATAGCTACGGCTCTACCTGTACTCCCTCTGGTATGCATGGTAGCACAATTTATGCTATCGGTTTCTTGCGAGGTGAGCTCGGTATCATAACTTTGTCATCCTGTGGTGGTGGTTGGTACGAAGTTCCAGTAATTCCTGGTTTCTTCCCTGTAAGCCATTCTAGACAAGACACAATAGTGCCTGTGGTCTCTTCAATTGGTTGATCGAGGCTGGGTACCTGCGAATCATCTGGTTTCCCTTCTAATCCTTTATTCTGTGTCATGTCGTTACCTTCCGTGGTTGGTTCAGTGCTTTCTGGTTGCACTTCCTGCTGGGGTTATGCTTCCTCGTTCTGAGGTTCCTACACCTTTGCTCGCATGTACTCTTTCAGTTCTCCTAGTTGTGGTTGTTGAATATCCTCCAGTATCAGTGTAGAGTTCACCAGTGGTATCTCTGGGGATGGGATCTCATCGATATCGACAATATTCGGTTTCTACTGCTTGTTTTCTTCCATCAGTCCTTGTGACCTAGTCTGAACTCTAGTCGGTCTGGCGGTATGGCCTAGTTCAGTGGACTTTGGTGGTTCCATAGTAGTGAGTGTCAAACATCTAATGACTTTAGAGGATTACAGTCTCACTCTGTTCATTCGAGTTGTTGTTTCTCTCTCTCTGTTCTCTGTTCGTGAATAGACAAGTTTCTTCCATGCTTGCATGTTGTATGGGATTTTCATGAATCTTATCAAGGATGCTTCCTCCATGATGTGATTAATGAACCATAACTGTGGGTTGAATTAATTTGCGGCAGTTTTGTACTTGCCATTACGCTTCTCTTTCCGTTTCCAGTTGGCATGTTTAATGAGATGGTCCATCAGTCCTTGTCATGCCTTAATTTCACTTAATGTTAACCTTTCATCCTTCTTTTTTCAACTCTTTGTTTCCCACTCGTTTGTCTTAGGCATGTAACTGTTGCTCTTGCCTTTACTGCATTCGTGTTTCGAGCGTCCTGTGGCTTTTTCATGGCTTTTTAGGATTTTTTTATTTTTTATTGTGTAGTCGATGGTCGACTGTCCTTGTACAACTTCAGTCGACTCCCATTGATCATTCCTCTGAGGTCTGCACCTGATAAATATTTTAACTGTACATCTCTATTGTCTGTTATATATTTGACCTCATATGGTCCTAACTAATGAATTCTCATCTTTCCTGGCTACTGAAACGATTTTCTATCATAGAGCAATACTAGATCTCCTTCCATGAAATTCTTCTTCTTAATGTGTTGATCGTGCCATGCTTTGTCTTTGGCCTTCTGCACTTGTTGATGGAATCCTGTCAGGCTTCGGTCTTCCTCCATTTATAACAGCTGGTTCAGTCTTTCCTGTATTGCGTTGCATTCTGTCATTTGTGTGAAAGTGACTATACATAAGATGGGTACTAAAAATTCTAATGGCACTACCGCTTCTTGGTCGTAGACGAGTTTAAATGGTGTGTTCCCTGTCAAATTCTTACATGTCGTCCTATATACCCATAATACTACAAGCACTTTGAGGTACGAGTCATCTCTGTTGACATTATAGATCTTTGTTAGTGTGTTCTCTAGAATTTTGTTGAATTCTTCTACTGTGCCATTCACCTGTGGGTGATATGGTGTGCTTCTCTGGTGGTGAACTTCAAATTCTTTGAGAATCATGCGAATGGTGATATTTATGAAATGCGTGCCTTGGTCGCTCATCAAAACTCTTGGGCACCAAAACCTAGTAATTACTTATTCAAATAAGAATTGTGCAACGGTCTCTGCATTGCATTCTTTTACTGGTGCGGCTTCCACCCATATTGTATATTTCCCCTATTATTTTGGCTGGTGGGTTAATAGGTCCCACAAAGTCTATTTCCCATTTATCAAATTCCTGTAATGTCACTTGCGGTCATAACAACATCTCCTCCCTTTTGTTGGGTTTTCCTACCCTTTGACAGACATCACATCCCTGACAATACCCTTTCGAGTCTCTATGAATCATTGGCCACCATAATCCCACGTGAAGTACCCTATGCGCGATAGATTTTTTTGCATAGTGTCCTCCTACCAATATGTTGTGGGCTTCTTCTAAAATTCTTGGTCGTTCGTCCTCTAACATGTACCTTTGTAAAATTCTATCTATGCCCATTTTATATAGATGTCTTGTGATCCATCGATAGTCATATGCACAAACTACCAGGTTATTCTTCTGTGCGGTGGTATGATCTTGCAGCACGGTACCTGTGCTCAAGTCCTAGATGATCTTTGTGAAGTGTTCATCAACAATCTGTAGTGACAATAATTGTGAGTCTGGAAAGTTTTCTTCTAAGATTGTGGGTTCTTCTCCATTTGTGACCCGTGATAGGTGGTCAGGTCCTGCATTTAGTTTTCCTAGTTTGACGATTAATTCGAAGTCAAATTCTTGAAATAACAGTAACCATCGACATATTATCCCCCCCAACACTGGCTTGTTGACTAGGTATTTTAGGGCTGAGTGATCTGTGAACATCTTAAAATGTTTTCCCAATAGTTAGTGTCTGAACTTCTGAAGTGCGTAAACCATAGCTAGACCTTCTCTTTATGTTGTGTTATAGTTTTGTTCTGAATCAGATAGTTTTCTTCTTGCAAATGCTATCAGGTGATCCAAGTCTCCTACTCCTGGTTGCGCTAAGATAGCTCCAAGTGTTATCGTTGATGCATCTACATGCACATGGAATGTCTCTCCTCAGTTTGGAAATACTAATATTGGTGCAGTGACCATATTTTACTTCATGGTATCCAGACCATGTTGACACTCATCGTTCCATTGGTACTTTGTATCCTTCCTTAGAAATTTTTCCAATGGTGTTGTGATCTGCGCATATCCTTTGATGAATTTTCGATAGTATATCGTGTGTCTTAACGTTGCTCATAGCTAATGGATTTTTTTGGCACTGGTAAATTAACGATGACTATGATCTTTGCCAGATCAACCAATAGCCCTTGTTTTCATACTATATGGCCCAATATTATCCCAAACGATGTTCCAAATATACATTTCTTTATGTTTAGTATTATCTGACACTGTTTGCATCATTCTAACATCAAGCATAAAACTTCCACATGGTTTTTCAACAGATTATAGACTGTCCAGTCGTCCAGGTATACTTCGAGAAACTGATGGATGAATTCTTCAAATGTTTCGATAACCTCCTCCTTCTTTCCCTTATCCTCACCTCCATCCATTTATCCTTCCTCTTTCAGTGCTCTCCCCCCGCCATGCACGCATGGAAGTCTAATTGTCTGCTTCCATTGTCATTACACCTGTGTTATATAGTAATATTTTAATAGAAGTATACAATGATCAAATGTACCTTCTGTGAGGTCTGTATAGAAATTCTTTCTCTGCTACGATGTATGAATTCGTTGTGTCAATTGCAAACTCTATGATGAAGCCTTCCAGAATACTGTGAGCCAAAAGTTGACTGCATGAGTGAATTTGTTATTCACATGTTGTAATTTCTCAATCTGTGTTGGGGTCCAATCTAGCTATCGAATCTAGTTTTTCATGTGGTTATCTTTCAAATTTAGTATCCACTCCTGCAGTAGGTGGGGAAAATCACAGAGAAATACTTTGTGTAAATCCATAAACACGTATTTATCCATATATTTGCGAGGTGTCAGGATAGGTTTTTTATTATCCTTCTAGGAAAACTCTAGTTCTTTAATTCTCAACATGCCTTCAATTTTTGTTTTCGTGGGGTTCCATGGTCTCAACATTCCCTTCTAGCGGTTGAGAAGTCTTCTGGTTTCACTCATTCTTTTCTCATGCATTCTATCTCATCTACTTAGTCCTCTCTTGTTCCTCTTACAACGACAACATAACCATTTGTTGGTTAAGTTGGATGACTTCTCTCTACTACCTGCGCCATAGACCCAGGGTTCATATCTTTAAGGGTACCAACATAACTTAAAACTATCGGCCCTTCTGGTAAACTAGAAGGAAACATAGTACACATAATGCACTACGCAGTCTCACCCAAGATAGATTTAAATGGGTGGTTATAAGAATAAAGTGTTTACAACCTAGGATTGAGCATGAGATAGGGGATCTGTATTCTGAACCATTAATTATGATTTGTATTACTAACTACTGTTATCCTCTTTTATATTCTAACCTCCGTGGTATCTTTTCATTATATTCCCACAACAATTAACCAAGAAACATAATAACTCATTCATTCATTGCATAGAACATTTAACTACTAAAAATATGACAAATATATGGATGCATTCATCACATTACACAGGTATTACCGTGGTTCACCACCTCCTGGGCTACGTCCACACATATTTTTCTCTTGGCTCTCTTATTATGGTGGTTATGCAATTCTCGCGCCGCACACTTACAACTCTCTTCACATGGGTAAGATCTCTGTGAGGTGAACTAGATCGCACTAGGCTCCTCGGCCTGTGATCTAATCCTCAAGATCTACCTTTTGTCTTCCGCTTACCTCACTTGCTTTAGAAAAATAGTATATCTAACAAAAAGCATTACATAGAAACAATCTCAACTCTACAACAGTAGTAAAGCTCAACCTAAGCTAACCTCTTTGAACTCTTCTATGATACCTTCATATCTATATTTATATCTATCATTCTCTTCAGCCATTTACACAAAAACCTTACAAAAACCCTAACCCTACTGTCGTTAGGTCTTCCTTCTTTGCATGCGTTCATTTCTTCCTTCCAGATGTTGCCTCCTTCTTGCATGTGGGCATGATGTGATTCTTGCCAATTGTTGCTTTCCTCCTACACTCTTTCTTTCCCATGATTGCTCTTCCAACTGTCATTCTTCTTTGTGCATGCTTTGTTTCCCACTTCGTCCTGCTGCCAACACCTCAAAAGCTTACAAGCCCTGGTTCTATAATTTAATGTTGGAATTAATATGAAAATATTTTTCCCAAAACATACCATACCATAACATAACATACCATGCCTTGGAAAGGCAAGGCAAGGCATACCATACCATACCATACCATGGAAGGGCAACACAAGGCATACCATACCATACCATACCATCCCATGGCAAGGCAAGGCAAGGAATGACATGGCATGATAAGGAATACCATACCATAGCAAGGCATGGCAGGGAAAGGCATACCATGCCTTACCATACCATGGCAAGGAAAGGCAAGCCATACCATACCATGAGAATGGAAATACAAAGAAATCCATGGCATGGAAAGGAATACCATACCACACCATACCATGGCAAGGCATGGAAAGGCATACCATACCATACCATACCACACCATACCATACCAAATAAGGGAATACCATATCATAACATACCATACTATGGCTTGTCAAGGCAAGGAAAGGAAAGGCATACCATACCATGTAAAGGAAAGGAAAGGAATTGTAATGACTAGTTTTAAAATAACATCTAAAAATTCTACCAAATCCTACCAAATGTACAACAATTTATACCAGATTCATAAAAGAAGAGTTATGCAAGTAAAATTAAAATTTATCAATGAGTAATACATAAATTCGAGTTGAGTACCTTAACACTGATGCTAATTTCCGCAACAGCTTTCTCCCTTCGCTTGAACCTATCCGCAACAGCTTGCTCCTTAAGACACCCCAAAACCAGCCACCCTACCGACTAGTATGCCTAGCCCTAGGACATCAATGGACGTCCTAGCCCTCCGAGCCCAAAACCGCCAGCAACTCGGTGCCTGCCTGAACAAATAGGTCACAACCAGCAAATCATCTGCCTCAATCTGAGCACACCAATCTCCCAGCCCCTTTCGGCTCTCTCTGCCCATAGCAAGAAACAGTCTCCCGTAGAATACCCCCCTCCAACTCCTTCATTCCATCCTTATCCCCCCCTTTCACCGACACTCCACCTTGCATTAAATTCCTTATCCCTCCATTTAATTACCCTTATCCATTCACATTAATTCCTTTATCTTCTCGGGATCCTTATGTGATCCCTTCTTGTTTACGTAACTTGATTTAAATGTTATATTTTATTTTCCAACTTTTATTTAATACTTAATGAATTAATGAATTAATTAATATTTAAATCAATCATTAACCATATTGATTAAAGAGTTAATTATACTTAAATTAATCATATTCAAGAATAACTAATTAATAACAAATAATTAGTTAAGGTTATTTTAATAAATAATTATAGTTTAACTAATCTTTTAGGATTACATTATTAAATTAATTATAATTTATAATCAAGGGTCGTTACAGGAATACCATACCATACCACACCATACCATACCAAATAAGGGCATACCATATCATACCATACCATACTATGGCTTGGAAAGGAAAGGAAAGTAAAGGCATACCATACCATACCATGGCAAGGAAAGGAAAGACATAGGATAGAAAGGAATACCATACCATACCAGACCATGGAAATGAAAGAAAAGGAATGGAATGGAAATCCATACCATACCATACCATGGCAAGGAAAGGCAAGGCAAGGCATGGAAAGTCATAGCATGCCATACCATACCATACCATACCATGGCAAGACAAGGAAAGGTATGGAAAGTCATGCATGGCATGGCATGGTAAGACAAGGTATGGCATGACATGGCACAATAAGGAAATGAATGGAAAGGAATGGAAAGGCATGGCATGTCATGGCATGGAAATTCATGCAAAGGAAAGGTATGGCAAGGTAAGACAAAGAAATGAAAGACATGGCATGGCATGGAAAGGAAAGGCAAGGCAATGCAATGCATGGCATGGCATGGTGAGGAAAGGAAATGCATGGAATAGAAACAAAAGGAAATTCATGGCATGACATGGAAAGGCATGCAAATGAAGGCATTATATGGCATGGCATGGAAAGAAAATGCAAGGGAAGGGAAGGGAAGGGAAGGGAAGGCATGGCATGATGTAGCAAGGCAAGCGAATGCAATGCAAGGAAAGGAATGACATAACAAGAAATAGCATGGCATGGAAAGGAAAGTAAATTCAAGGCTTGGCATGGTAGAGCATGCAAAGGCAATGCATGGCATCGAATGGCATGGAAGGCCAAGTGAAGCCAATGAATTACAAGGATAAATATAACAACCCTTAAAACTAGTTGTTAAATAAAAGGAAGGTAAAAATGAAATCTTAAAATAGGGTTTAGATAACAAATTCATGCTGAAATGCAATATGACACATGACAACCATACAATATTCAATACATGACAACCCTAAAGGGATGGAAATTATGATAGAAATGTAATAAAAGGTGGCAAGGTGTATTCCTAGGGTTTAATTTTGAGGCATGGCAATGGAAATGCAAGGCATACCATACCATACCATGCTAAGGATAACATATCATACAATACCATACCATACCATACCATGTCATGGAAAGGCAAGGCATTCCATACCATACCTCACCATACCATGCCAAGGATACCATATCATACCAAGCCAAGCCAAGGAAACACAAGGCATACCATACCATACCATGGAAAGGAAAGGAAAGTCATGGCATGGAAAGGCATACCATACCCTACCATGGCTTTGAAAGGAAAGGCATACCATACATTCAATATGGAAAGGAAAGGCAAGGCATGGAATGGTAAGGAATACCATACCATACCATACAATCCCATGGAAAGGAAAGGCAAGGAATGGGTTGGGGCCTCAGGGATGATTTTAAGGATGGAAATTTATTTTAAAATGTAGAAACCTTGGCGAATATTACTAATACTTCATTCGTGAACTATAAATGTTTGGTGATAGTTTTGTAAAAATATTCAAATTTCTGAGTATTTCATATAGTTTTTATAAAATTTTGGCGATTTTTAAGGGAAAATAATTTTATCCTATAGAATTTGGGCGAATCATTTTTAAAATAGCGAATCTCATTTTTGGAAAAACCATGGAAAATTAGCCCATGAGATAAATTTATCCCCTAAAATCATCCTTAGGCATGGCATGGAAAAGAATACCACACCATACAATACAATACCATACCATGGCAAGGAAAAGAATGGAATACCATACCATACCATACCATACCATGGCAAGGAAGGGAAATACATCGCATGGAAAGGGAAGGTATGGAAGATCATGCATGGAATGGCATGGTATGGCAAGGTGTGGCTTGACATGGCATGGAAAGGCAAGGCATGGATACACATGGAAATAAGTGGCAAGGCAAGGCATGGAAATCAATGGAAAGGCATGTCATGGGATGGAATGGAAATAATTACAAAGGAAAGGCAGGAAATGGCATGGACTGGAAAGGAAAGGAAAGGAAAGGAAAGAAAAGGAAATTCAAGGCATGGCATGGCACATAATGACAAGGAAAGGAAAGGAAATCCAATGCATGGAATGGAATGACATGCCATAGAGAGGAAAGGAAATGCATGCCATGGAAAGGAAAATAAATGAAAGGCATGGCATGGAAAATCATGCAAAAAAAAGGCATTCAAAGGCAAGGAATTGCATAGCATGGCATGCAAAGGCAAGACATTGCATAGCATGGCATGGAAATGTAAGGAAAGGAAAGGAAATGCAAGGCATAACATGGCGTGGCAAGGAAAGGAAATGAAATGCAACACAAGGAATGGCATGGCAAGGAATGGCATGACAAGGCATGGCATAGAAAGGAAAGTAAATGAAAGGAATGGCATGGAAATTAATTCAAAGGAAAGGCATGGCATGTAATGGCATGGCAAGCCAAGCCAAGCCATGGTAATACACGAAAAAATATAACAACCCTTAAAACAAGTAGTCATTAAATGAAAGGGGGATAAAAATGCAAGATTAAACTAGTGTTTATATAACAAATGCATGTTGAAATACAAGGTGACACGTGACATCCCTACAATATCCAAGACATGACAACCCTAAAGGGATGAAAATTATGACATAAATGTAATAAAAGGTGTCAAGGTGTATTCCTAGGGTTTAATTGTGAGGCATGGAAATGGAAAGGCAAGGCATACCATAACATACCATATTATACCATACCATGCCAAGGATAAMATATCATACCATACCATACCATACCATACCATGGCATGGAAAGRAAAGGCATAYCATACCATACCTCACCATACCATGCCAAGGATACCATAACATACCACACCATATCATTACAAGGAAATAAAATGAATAACATACTATGAGGATGGAAAGGAAAGGCAAGGCATGGCATGACAAGGMATACCATACTATACCATATCACACCATGGTAAGGCCTGGAAYGAAAAGGCATACCATACCATACCATACCATGGATTTGAAAGCCAAATAAAGGCAAGGAATACAATACCATGAGCATGGAAAGGAAAGGAAAGGAGTGGCATGGAAAGGAATACCATACCATACCATAGCACACCATGKAAAGGAAAGGCAAGACATGGCATGGCAAGGCATACCATACCATGGCAAGGTAAGGCAAGGCACAACATGACAAGGCATACCATACCATACCATACCATGGAAAGACAAGGCAAGGCAAGGCATGACATGACAAGGTAAGATATGAAAGTCATGCATGGCATGGCATGGTAAGGCAAGGAATGGCATGACATGGCCTGGAAAGGAAAGGCATGGAAAGGAATGACAAGGCATGGAATGGAATGGCATGGCATGGCATGGCCTGGAAAGAAAAGTCAATGCATGGCATGGAAAGGGAAGGAAACACAAGGCATGGCATGGAAAGGCATTGCATGGCATGGAATGAAAATACAAGGCAAGGAAAGGAAAGGCAAGGAAATGAAAGGCATGGCATGGCATGGAAAGGAAACAAATTGTATGGCTAGGAAAGGCAATGCAAGGCATGGCATGGAAAGGCATGGAAAGGAAAGAAAAGGCAAGGAAATACAAGGAAAAATATAACAACCTTTAAAACAAATAGACATTAAATTAAAGTTGGCTAAAATTGCAAACTTAAGATAGGGTTCAGATAAAAAATGCATGGTGAAACGCAAGATGAAACATGACAACCCTACAATATTCAAGACATGACAGCCCTAAAGGGATGAAAATTATGACATAAATGTAGTAAAAGGGTTCAAGGTGTATTCCTAGGGTTTAATTTTGAGGCATGGGAATGTGAAGGAAAGGCATACCATACCATGACAAGGATACCATATCATACCATACCATTTCATGACAAGGAAAGGAATACCATACCATACCTCGCCATACTATACCAAGAATACCATACCATACTATACCATACCAAGGCAAGGCATACCATACGAAACCATAACATGGCTTGGAAAGGAAAGGAAAGGAAAGAAATACCATACCACACCATGGTAAGGAAAGTCAAGGAAAGTCATAATATACCATACAATACCATGGAAAGGAAATGAAAGGCATAATTTACCATACAATGGAAAGGCAAGGCATGGAATGGAAAGGAATACCGTACCATACCAAAAATGGCATGGGAAGGAATGGCATGGAAAGGAATGGAATGGGAAGGATTGGAATGGCTTGTGTAGGTATGAATGCTCTCATGGTATGCAAGGAATGGCATGGGAAGGAATGCGATGGCAAGGAATGGAATGGAAAGTCAAGGCAATGTAAGGCATGGAAAGTAAGGGAATGTAAAGGAAAGGAATGTCATGGCATGGCATGGAAAGGAAATCCAACGAAAGAAAATACAAGGACAAATATAAAAAGCCTTAAAAAATAATTGTTAAATGAAAGGGGGCTAAAAATGAAATATTAAACTAGGTTTTAGATAACAAATGCATGTTGAATTGCAAGATGACACATGATAGCACTACAATATTCAATACATGAAAACCCTAAAGGAACAAAAATTTTGACATAAATATAATAAAAGGTGTCAATGTGTATTCCTAGGGTTTAATTGGGAGGCATGGAAATGGCATGGACATGTTTCTTTTTTGTTATTCTTGTTTCATTGCAATCCACATTTGTATTTTACTTTTTCCTTGCATAATTTTATGGAATGTTACATTTATTTTTATATAGGTTAAAATGGGAAACTACATGACAAGACATGGGAAGCTACATGACAATGGCATGGCATGGCTTGGAAAGTCATGGCAATGGCATGGAAAGGAAAGGAAATGGCATGGAAAAATAAATGAAATGTCAATGGCATGCCATGGAATGACTTGTCAAGGAAGGACAATGGCATTGCATGGCAAGGCCTGGTATGGAATCAACGAGCTTGTGGGATTGGGTTTGGGAGGGTCCTTTGTCTCCTTGTGTGGTCTAACACAAAAATTGGGTAGGACTGTGCAATAAAATCTCATAGATGGTGAAGGGAAAAGAATAATGGCTTCAAGTCTCCATGGAGTAATTTTGGTAACATAACATTACTTTATATGGTGTGTCATGAAATGTAACCTCAATACCTTTATTTTTCGGAGGAAAATGATATCCATCCTAAGAACTAGTTTCCATGTGAAATCTCTCATTCTATTGATCAAAATTAAAAAGTTTAGTGGACATCATGGAAGATTGAATAAATGTTATTAATAATTAATGGGTTTAACAAAATTTACATACACCCACTACACAAGATAAACAAACATGAGTGAAATCATGAGCCATTGATTCGTCCTTTTGTCATTTATTATGGGTTACACATAAATCAAATGAGTTTATATATGTCATGCATAGAAAGAGGGGAATAATGTGTGTGACCAATAAAATGGTCAAATTATGGATTGAATCAACTAAGAAACTAAGAACTAGGCTTATCAAAGGAACTCCAAGGAAAGAATAGGGTCAAGGTTTTGTCCTAAGGAGACTAGGAATACTAGGACTTATACCTATAGGAGAAAATAAAGACTTTTATCATGTATCTATCGTAAGAGAAGAAGTTAGGGTTTTGTGGCATTTTAAAACCCTAGTGCTACCTAATGTCCTTGTTATCGAGAAGATAGAGGGAATTGATCTTGTACAAGTGTGGTATACAAATGTAGGTTCCAAAAAATACTTACCATTGTATATTCTACCTTGTTTATGATCTCTAAATAAAATATCAATATAAATAAAAATACTACGACGTAACAACTACAAAACAAAATAAATAAAATATCAATATAAATACACATAATACAAAATAAATATAGATACAAATAATGATGAAGAACATAATGAGGGTTATGATACTAACCTCCTCCATGAAGCTATGTTTTCCACTAGGATCTATAGGCCCATATCATGTCTACCTGCAGCTCAAGCATTTGTGAGGCTCACATGTATAGTTGTTATGTCCATGTGCCCTCTCCTCACTGTAATTTTTCGTGTATGTTGAACCTCCAACACCTCTATCAATGTCACTGACCAACACCTACTGCCCATATAGTGCAAACAATATACTATGTTTCAGTAGGATACGAGTCAACGATTATATAGATAGCTTCACTTATGGGAATCTCTCTGCAACAGGAGGATGTTGGGTAGGCGGTCAGGCCTTTTCCTGGGAGGACAAGGACCTAACAAAGGGTCGCACTTGAAATCCTCCCGGTCTTGTGAAAACCATAGACCCACCCCCAAGAAGTATCAAATATCAAATTAGTTGACACGATTACCCAAAATAAACTCATCCCATAATTTTCTCAAAAAATATAATGGCATCTCCTTGTTATTGCAGGGATGTTTATAAAAAAACATATACCACCTATCGATCCAATTTTGACTAATTTTGGGATGGATGCACCAGTTAATGGAGATGCATTTATTATTCAATGGTAGTTCTTGTCCATTTCTAGGATCCCTAAAAATAGACAATAATTGTGGTTTTGAAATGCCTAGATCTTTGACTTGGTTTTTGTCCAAACCAATGTCGTAGTACTCATAAATTCTTTCCCTATAATTAGAAATAGAGGTCAATTTCCCTTGGGAAGTTGCAATGTAATTCACAATGATGTCCAAAGAAGTGGCCAAGGAGACTCTGCTAGGATTTCTAGTGTCCCTTAATTGTTCCTCAAGGGTTCTTAGTATAACCAATCCCTCATCAATTTGAGTTTTTACATGGGGTGGTTGTGGTGGGTTGGGATTTTGATCTTCTTGGTTTTCTTGTGAGATATTTTCATTGTCTCAACGTTCCATTTTATTATATATTCTTCAATTTAAAAGCCATGGAATATAAATTAGGTCGGTTTTTTAATTAAAATACAAAATTACAATTTTTTTCAATTTAGATTCTTCCAAGCAAAAGACTAAATTGGAAATGACTAAATTGGATTAAAAATAAGATAAAAAAAAAACATAACTGGACATGGTGGAAAGATCCTTCTTCTCTAGCTCCTCTATTATTTCAATAAGAGTATAAACACGATCATAGTTTTTATAGAAATATTTGTCTCACCCTATGCAATCTTGCACATAAGGCCTTTTTGCATTTCCCTATGCAGACCTATCATTCATGTTTGTAAATATCAAAGCTAAAAGTACATATTTTTCCACATGTACACACCTTGCCTACTATACAACATGCGTATATGAAGGCTTCTCCACTACAACCCGTGTACATCAATTTTTTGTGCCCAAAAATGAATATTAATATCGGGTTTCCTTATCATGACAGGAGATCAATGATCCTTGGCCTTCCATATACTGGAAGCATTCCAACTTGGCCCTTCAGTTCCATTTGAAGGCTATAAATGGGCCAATTCCGAGCTATGGAAAAGAGGAGAATGAATTCAACTTTGAGAGCAAAGTTACTGTGGAGATATTATTTACTTCATATTGAGTCGGCATCCCTTTATCCTTTAAGTCTGAACACAGTGTTATCCCCCAAGATATTTCTTTATTGATTGAGAACCTCATTGTTTCTCATTTATGATATTTCCTTTGGTGGAGGATTGAAGTGGTGGAGGCCGAGCTAGAAGGAACTTAGTTTCTCGGTTTCGAACCATTCTGACACACAAGTTTGTAACATTTTCACTTCTGTTGATCATATATTAATATAAATACTCTTTTCCCATCCAATTGATATCTTGCAAATATTTGAATTATTATTCCATGGGCTTATTTTTCATGTTTATTAATGGATTATTCTATTGAATGTGATAACTTCATTTATTATCACAATATGCTTTATTTGCTTGGTTGTTGAGGACTAGTTGCAAGTATATTGTTTTGGGTCAAGTTCTCAACGGTGAACTTCATCGAACATCTAGACGAGGTAGGCCTTTTATCTTGTCTTACTAGAATGTTTGTTTATATAGAATACTTGAGAAGAGAGTTGATTTCTTCATTCATTTTCATCTTTTGTGGTTTACCCTAGACATAGAGAGATTTTCCTTATAACAACAGTTCGTGCACAATGACCACAAATAAGGCTCGCAACCTCTTAATGTTTTTTATCAATAGGAATGTGCACACATTCCTAAGAATGTGCAGGTGTTCCTCAGAACGTGCACACATTCTTTCCACTAAACCTACGTGGAAAGCCTTGTGGAGGTTCAACCACCTCCAAACATAAAGGTTTAAGCGTTCCTAAGAACACGTTCCTACGAATGTGTGTTCCTGCGAGTGTGCATTGCTACTTCATGGCTTGCCACTTTTTTGTGGCACCTTCCTGCATGGCTTGCCACTTTTTCCACCACTAACTTCATGCACTTACCCAATATTTTATTATTATTATTATTTTTGAAAGTGACATCTTCCTTGATTATCCAATGATTTAACCATGACTTGGTATCTTTAATCCAAATCCACTTGAGTCGCACTAGAGTTTGTGGTAATATTATGAGAAGTCTCTATCTTTTGATGTTGTTTATCATATTCTCATGCATGCACTACATACCTAGTGATAAAATTACTACATGAAAAAAAGGAAACCGAGACCGAAATGAAAAAAAGGAAACCCATATCTATTTCTATTCATCATTAGTACCCATGTACTGAGATTATTGTCTGAATCTCATTTACTATCAAAATATTTGGTATATGCAATGAGATGTTCTCATCCATAACAATTTGTTTGACATGGAAATATCATTAATCGACTCACTATTCTGATATCTCCTAAAACATCATGTCTCCTTCCATCCAGCCTGGCAGTGTCAATGAGCAATGGCTCCTATAAATTGGTGCAACAAATAGTCGAACTGGAGATATTCCATAGTAGAAAATAAAGGTGCAGCGTTCATCCTCATAGTCAAAGGAAGATCCACACACATGTACACACTCTCTCGAAAGAGAAAGGGATTTTTTTTTAAAGAGACCACATTGCCATTTGTCACACAAACAATTTCATTGTCACACAAATGATTGTTTTGGGAATTCTACGGTAACATTATCTACATTCTCGAGGGAAAAAAACTATAAATTCTTAGGTGAACTCTTCTAAATATGTCATATCAAGTCAATTTTTCATTTTCTTCAGAGTGGGGGGATTATTTTAAAACCACCTATATTCATTAGAGATTATCTTAACACACATCATTGTCCTCCAAGCACCCATACTTTACTAATGGAAAGGAAATGAAGGACAAATTTCCTTAAGAGAGATAGTAGAGTCTTATGTTCCATTGAAGCTCGAATGGGAGGAGTGAATCCATGAAAAATCCATCCATTCCATCCATCAAGACGACCACAATTTTTTCACTAAATTCCATAAACCGTAACTTATCATTACCAATACCATTGAACTTAATTGGAAAAAGAAAACTAATGAACTTTCTTTCACAGTGTACCAAAGTTAGTAATGAATTTTTGTAGTCCCTCAAAATCATTTTTAGAATATAAGACTTGAATAATTTCAATCATTATTACCTTCCACTACCATGATGATTGGATACCCTATCCACTTGCTCAACATTATTGGACTTGCAAGAACCCATAAGATCGGTACCCAAATGAAAAACAAAGGAAATTTATTAACCTAAGAGAGAGAGGGAATAGGCTTACTTTCCATCAAAGATGAAATTGGAGGAGTGAAGCCATAAAAACTCAAGCCATTATATTCATCGTGAATTCCATATTATTGTCAAGAAAGTATGCAACACATTGAAATTTATAGGCTTGGACCCCTAAGGAAATAGAACCCTAATTTACCCCAAATCACATCTACCGATTAGCATGTGAGCCATCAATCAACCAAAATCCCCCAAGATCACCTCAGAAATGATTGAACGAAGTAGGATTTGTCACCCCACATGTAATCACAAATATTTGGTCATCTTTCACCCACAACCAGAATTGCATAAGTGTTGCACCAATTAAGATCAAAACCAATTCCGCTCCATCCCTGAGTGTGAAGGGAAGAAAATCAAATGTTGAAATCACTTTGGCAGGTGACGACCTCTATTATTCATGCATGAGTAGAAAGATGCACAACATTGAGTAAGCAAGGAAACCCTAGAGGCTCTCTATTAACTCGAATTTGAACCTTCTTCGAGGGACTCCACAAATTATGTCGTGTTTGTTTGTGTTATTTTCCAATACATTATTATTTTCCAATGCAACCAACTAGTATTACCTGTAAACAGACATTGGCATCCTTATCTAGTTGTATATGATAGCTATCCTTCATTAATGTTGGGTCTCTTTCCATTGTTATATATAACATACATCCTACTATTTTGGAATACATATAAATATTTATTCTTTTTATGGTTGGTTTGTCCTATGGTGTATAAGTTCATTTATGATCCAGGTTAGACACATATTTATAATTTATTTAATTTGGCTCTTTGGAATGGATACATGTAATCCTACGTCTACTCCATTTCAGTAAGGAATTACCCTTTCTACCAATTTCTCTTCACTTCACATTAATCCTTCATTGTATCGGCAATTAGTTAAGAGTATACTATATTTGACTCATACCCCTCTTCACATATCTTTTGTAGTAGGGATTCTCTCTCAATTGTTGGAAGATCTTCATGAGAGTCATTGGAAGGCTGCAATGTTAATTCTTATGTACATTTAGGGAACTACCAATTTTGGTATTCAATACACCTCTAGTACTTCTTGGGTTGTGGGATTCATAGATTTTGATTGGGCTAGTTAAGTTGATTATTGGAAGTCCACATCTAGTTGTGTTTATCACCTTGACCTCACACCTATTTCCCAATCTTTCAAGAAGCAATAAAAAATTGCATTATCCAAAGAAAAATATTCGTATCATGGTGGAGTTATTGATAATCAAAAATTTCTTTGGCTTGGACAACTCATGACAGAGTTTGGCATTCTGCAAGATCATCCTGACAGTATTTGGTGCAATAATTAGAGTTCCATACACATTTCTTGTAACCATGTGGAGTATAGAAGGACAAAACATATTGAAACCCATATGCACTTCATTAGATAACTCATCAAGCATGGTGTTCTCAACTCAAAGTATTTTCCTACTGAAGAGCAAGTTGAAAATATCTTCACTAAAAATTTGACATCACCTTGTTTTCTTCCTTGGGTGAAGGAATTTGTAGTGGGGGTCATCTTAAATTGTCATTCCTTTTTTTATAGGTTGTTTTCTTTTTTATGTGGAGGATTTTGTTTGCCTATGGGTTTTTCTCCTTTTTTCTAATGAGAGTTTGTGGTTGCGTACCTTAACAGGACTAGTTGTAGGGACCCATTGTTCTATTTGTTTACTTCCTAAGTTTCACTTAAAAGGGGGGTATTGGTGTTATTTTCCAATGGAACCAACTAGTATTACCAGTAAACTCAAGTTGTCATCCTTATCTTCGTGGTTGTGGTAGCTATCCTTGACTAATGTTGGTACTCTTTCCATTTTTATAGATAGGGAGAATCCTACTGTATTCAAATTCACATAAAGATATATTCTTTCTACTCTTATTTTGTTCTATAGAGTCTAAGCTCATTTATGATCATCTTTAGACATAGATTCCTACATTGTTGCATTGGTTTTGGAGGGCCAATTAAAAGAATTAAACGAATCTCTGCACAAGTCCTACCGAGCTAAGAGAAGCCCTACTCTTTGCCCTCCTCCTAGACACATGAAACAATGAAGGATCTATTCTAAGAGTGAATCAATCAATGAAATTAACACTACCAACTACACAATGCAATGCACCTGCTCCCAATAGCTAAATATCTTAGTTCTTGTGAATTACTTGTTTTTATTTTAAATTCCATGTCAACGATGGAAATAAGCAATTAAACTAATAACCATGTAAATAATTATATTTAAAAAATATCAATTAAATAAATATATTTTTCAACTTTATGTAAATAATTAGAATACAACCATATTAATTTGATGAGGAATGGTTAGATCTGTGAATTTAATTTGAGTGGTCAAGTTTCTATCACCAAATTTCGAACAAAAAACCAAAAACTAAAACGTTTAGCCAAAACCATTTGGCATGATTCAATGATGGGTGGTTGTATTACTAATTTTGTTTGTTCAGTTCTTTTTGGGTTTTTATTGTGTAGATTACGATGTTTATTAAAAGCAACGCCAACCACGAATTTTTCTTTCATGTCATATTCAATTTGTTTAAATCAGTGTTACAGTCATTCATGATAGCTATAAAACATGGACCGACAGATCGATAGAGAAAGTAGTCGAGATATGCAAAAAAGATGAGGCCAATTTATGAATGAGTGTGGGGTATAGGCCCATCATTGTCGTCTGTAGTTATATAATATTTTAGAAATTATATTAAATTTAAAAAATATCAAAAGAATTAATTTTTAACAAAAATCAAAGCCAATCGAGCTGAAACAATTACAATATCATCATTCTATCAACATGCTTAAAAAAACAGGAATCCACTTGCTAGCTACACTGAGTATTAAACATGAAATTGAATTAAAAAGTATTTTAAAAAGATTTTCAACATTTATTTTATTAGTCCCTACCGTAGGCATAGAGGGACTATAGCCATCGATAAAGAATTGACTACATATTAGTTTGTACTTTGACCGGAAATATTTGCACAATACCTATTGTTGGAGCTATGGAATTAAAAGCATATATTTTTATATATTAAAAAGTAACATATATGTATTGATCTGATTGGCTAAGAGATTGGAGGTCTTATTGCCGGCTTCACTATTCCCAATGCAGTATATGGAAACATATCCAAACTTTTTCGATTAATGCTACCATATTGAAGGCCGATTAATGCTACCATTAGTTCGAATGTTTGTATTAGCATTTTCTGCTACCTGAATATATCTGTCAGTTTTGATATGTACTAAGCATATTGAAATGTGTTCATATCAAAGCTTTGTGTATTTCTTGAAATTTACTGACACTTATTCTGAGATGCCTTAATAGGCCTGACATCGTAAATGTTTACATTATGTGACGTTCTCCAACACCCCTGACAACTTAAATGTTTGCATATCGCGAGGTCCTTAGACAGCCTGAGAGTCTTAAATGTTTATGTAAATACGGTTCTTGGGGTACATGCCAGTTAAATAGCCATTGTATGTTTCATCCTTGTTCTGCCATTGAAGCTACATACATTGTTTACTCGTTTAGTGACTGCTTCTTCTTTGCTGGTTTGTCGGGTGCTGCCATTGTATGTTTCATCCTCATAATTGTTGAAGCTAGATACATTGTTTACTGGTTCGGTGAGTGGTTCTTCTTCGTTGGTTTCTTAGTTGTTGTTTTTTGTTGTTTCGCTCGCGATTCGACCTACGCTTCTGCATTTCATCATTTCAGAGTAAGTTACGATGCCATAGTTTCATTTTGTATTCCTTGTTTGTTGTTCAGTGTTTGGAGTTTGCAAGTAAGAATGTTTTCTTATTTTTAGTCACATGTTCCTTGTATGTTTTCGGTTCCTTTTCTTCTTTGGCTGCAGTTTGGTGATCGTTGGAGATACATATGTTGTTCACTGGGTCGGTGGCTTTTGTTGATTCGTTGATTCCTGGGTTGTCGATTCTGTTTGTTTGCCTGGGGTTTGCGCTTTGGGGCCCTAGGGGTGTATTTCGGCCTCTTTGTTCTTTCTTGCTAGTTCGGTCCTTGCTAGTTTCTTTTCTTTGATTCGACCTTGCAAGGTTGGGGTGCAGCGATGGTGGTTGGAGATATTTCTTTTTTTTTGGATTGTTATTGTTTTTTGGGGGTGCTTTACGGTGTTCAACCCTTGCACCCACCAGTCATTTTGCAGTTGTGTTATTTTCCATTTTTGTAGAGACCGTTATTTGTATTTATATGATATTTTCCTAGTGCTCGAGTCTTGCCATGAAAGAAAATAGCTGCATACAAAATTGTTGGAGAATTACATGTGAAGTTACAATATCCGTTGTTTTTTTGTTGGGATAAAGCATATGTATGCAGCCTACATTTATAGACCATGTATGGTCAGATGTGTGTATATAACATGACATGTTCTTTATCCTCTACATAGACTAGTGTGCACACGATACAATTTGTGTTATGCTTGAGATATGATATGTGCAACACAGATTCTTCAAGATTATATTTTCATGTCTGGAAGCATGTCTGGGTAGTTTTCCATGGAAAACTGAGAACTTGTAATGTGGGAACAATAGTTTTTGTAGAGGATAAAGAACATGGTTAAAGGGCATATCTGGATGAATTGTCAGGGAAAACCAGAAATTGTTTAGCTACGACCATGCAATTGCGTGATATTTTCTACCTTGTAATATGTTTTGGCCAGGGGAGAAAAAGCTAGACGTTTACACCCATGCATAGAGAAGAGAAAAGGTTCATGTTTCTACCTTTGTAAATTGTTCATTGAGTCAGTTTTGTTGTATGTACATATTGCTTGTTCTCCAGTGAATACCAAATTCCATTCATGTACATTGAATTTTGTGGGTTCCCACATTGAAACAAAGAGAGTAGCTGGAGAAAATGAGGGAGTTTTGACTGCATTGGCTGAAGAGGATATAGAAAGGTGCATTCTTGTATTGTTGTTTCATATTGCATTGTTTTGTATTTCATTTATGGTCTGTATATGTGTTAAACTAGTTGTGTGCCTTCCTACATGGTAAGTTATCTTGGTTACATATTTTCCTTCTTGCATACTAATCTAGTTTATGTTTGTTGTGTTTGCGCTGCATTGATGCATTTCAAAAAACATAATCGCTGGACAGGATGAAGGACTCTTTGGCGGGTAAATAGACCTTTTTCTTTTTATCTTAGATGTATGTTTTCATACTAACTTGCCTTCATCTTGATTGCATATTCGGCGTTGCTTCCTTGGACAAAATAGATTGCATGGACAGGGAGATGAATTCTTTTGTGCAGTAGTAGAGGGTTCTATGGTACAATCTTCTAAAAGGTATACCAAGTGTGTCGGTAAATTAAATATACAAACCAGGAGGGAGCATATAATATTAGACTTGAAAATGATGAATTCTTAGTAATGGGCCTTTTTGCGCTCCATGTTTCTACTTTTTCCATTTTCTATTATACTTTTTGTTTTCTAATTCATCTGCTTAGTGTGATTTCTGAGAATTCCCCGTGCGCCGGTTGGCAGACTAACGGACTGACATATGTGGTCCTACTTCTACCTTATTCCATAGTTAACCACTTTGTCGATTGCGGCTACCAGGTTAGCAGGTTGAAGATTTCTCCCATGGCTTTCGGGGGTCTGCGATATACAGATTGGCCATGGTGACCTGTGGTCACTCCTTGTTTATTGTTAAACATTTCTCGAGTTAAAAAATTAAGATGCATATAGTTTTAGGATTATTTGGTCCTTTCGATGGACAATATACAATGCATATATTTTTATACTCCTGATGTTCATCTGTACATGCTTGCATCAGAAAAAGTTGGACTAGTGAGACATCCATGAGCAGTCAGTCATCCCAGACATCAGCAGACCGACAAGGCCAAAGGTAAATATGCATACGTTGTTCTATTACTATGTTTACTAAAAATATTTCATGGGATATATATTCATCTATGGAATGGTGGATATGTTGATTCCATTTACAATACATGGTTTCTATCTCACAAGAAGTATCAACAAGTACAAGCGAAATGTCGAACGTGTTGCATATTCCACAGACCAAGAGGTGTGGTTGCGAAACTGTGGCTCCATAGTTCATCAATACTATTCGTGTACTTGTAGCACACTACCATTCACTTTAGTTTTCCTGTTCAAAAAATGTCATCAGGTCTAGAGTTATGAGATCCAAAGTAGTGTCAATAGAGGGCTTGAATAGCCGACAAACTGGACAACTGTTCGTCAGGGACATAATGGTTGTCTATGCCACCTACTTGGACAAGGAAAACAAAAGTAGATACATTATGCGTGCTGATATGACAGACAAGGATGCCATGATGACAGTCACACTGACTTTTCCTCCACAACTTGTCCAAAAAAATGAAGAAAATATATTGCCTTGTAATGGGATATCCATTACAAATTTTAATGTATTATCTAAAATATTATCTGACCGTGGTGATTGCGATCAAATTATTTTTCTCAACGAAACAAGTATTGTGGAAAACATTCCATCTATTTGTTCAGAATATTGCTTCCTCCCAGACTCGACTATCAGGTAGCTTGCATAGAGCACTGATATTTACCCAATCAGAATGATTGGGGCTATTGTGACACTGGAGAGAAAATTTGGGTCGCAGCACATTCTCCATATAAAGGATGGAGAGTCAGATAGCGACAAGGCAATGGTACAACTTTTCATAATCAATTTTGTTCTTAACTTTCGCGTTTTCATATATGTCGGATAACTGACACAAATATTTCAATGTTCCATGTTGCACCTACAATTGTTCGATACTTATTTAGATTTGTTTTCATTAATGGAACACAAAATTCATAGAGGAAAGATTCCACTTATGTTGTTCAAAAATATAACAAAGAAGAAGGATGCTAGAGAAAGGATATTTCTGACAACCCAGACAATGTTTGTAATAGGGTTGCGAGCAGATATAGTAGAGGATATGGAGAAAATAGGTAGCTCTACAATTGTTGTGCGCATACATCCACAAAATCATCCTCACTTTGCTTATAAAAATAGCCTTCAACAAATTTTTTCACATGTTTACTTTTTCTTTTTTATTTTACAGGGCAGGTGGGGATGCAGTTGTGTATTATATTGTTTAATGTATTAATCCCCTTGCTCGTGTTGCCTGGTTGAAGTCTTTTAGTTGCAACGAATATGTACTCGACCCCCTTTGAGCCTGTATGTGCAAAATGTCATTCCACTTCTTTTTCTTCCTCTTTGATAAGTGATGATACGATTAATTTTCTGCGATGTGATGAAAAAATTCCATATATTTATGGGGATTGCGTCAATGGTGTTATCCAAACCGTGGACAACACAACTGTGCAGTGTTCGGCTAGGCAACCTCTGTTACAAATTGTGCTTCCTGAATTAGCAGAGTTGTCATATGAAATGTATTTACACAAAAAGGAAAGTAGTGTCTATATGCTGCAGAAGCTTCAGATACAGAGAAAATTCACCTTAAATGAGGACAATGCAATTTTGCATATCGGCTGAAGAAGGGAAAAAAAAAATTAAATCAAAATTTGGGAGGAAATGAAAATACCTCATGTCTCTCTGTAATATTTTTTCAACATCTAGATGAATGTTCATTTCAAGAGAAAAGGAATGTGATGACGTCTTTTCTTTATATATCAAATTGTTTGGTGCAAAGGTCGATGGGTTCTACTCAATGGAACCTCCTGGGAACTTTCTTCTAGGCTATTTAAACTATGGTTGGTTCTTGGTTATCTAGTTTGTCTGTCAATTTGTATACTGTGGAAATCCATCTCTTATTTGGAGGACACAAAACAATATAGTTGAATGTTTTTGACCAGCTGGCACGTAGATCCGCTTGATAATTTCTGTGGCGCTATGACGCAAATGTACTATGTGACTTGTTTTGGAAAATTTCCTTGATCGATGAACTTGATCAAATTATTGTTGTGAAATAATTTGAAATCAACGAATATATAGTGTGTGAAGTGCAACTTTCCTATCATACCAACAAGAGGCTCTTAAAATTCAAATTGATGGTTGTTTTCACAATTTTTGCTTATTCGATGAACTTGGTAAAATTAATATCCTGGAATAATTTGAAATCAACGAATATATACTATGAAGAGTGAAATTGTGCTATCATATGAACAAGAGGGCCTTAAACTTCAAATTGGTCCTTGTTATGCTTTTGGTGATAGAATTTTACAAAAAAAAACTTTTGTTTCCTTCATTTTTTTAAAAATAAGCGATTTAACATCCTTTAATAATTTAATGTAATTCACTTGTACAATAAGAATAGTTAATATTAATATTTTAGTGTCTGAAATAAATTTTTTAGTTGAAGTTAGATAGGATGAGAATTTATAAAAAATTTCAATCTTGAACCCACAAGACGTGGAATCCGTAAGTCCACCCGCCAATTTGTATATTGCGGAAGTCTGGGTGATATTTGTAGGACACCGAACAAAAGAGGTTCAATCCCGCCAGGACGAGAATCCACGATCCAAAAAGTGCCCAAGTATGGAACGAGGGATTCACATATTCTCTATAAAATCTCTTGTCCATACTTTCTAAAAGTACATGTTTACTATGTATTGCTCGTTTGTCGAAAAACTTTTATATCAGTCGCTCGACTAGATTGTACAAACTTTCTCGTTTAATTAAATTTTGCAATAGAAAAAATTATTATTAATAATTTAGTATTGAAAATCATGTTTTTAGATATGTTAGATAGTTGATAGGGATTAGTATCTATAAATAATGGAAAACTTGAACCCGCCAACCCTCGAGTCCATCTGTCAATCTATATATCGCGAAACTTCAAGGGCTATTCGGAGGACAAGGAACAATGAAAACTGCAATGCTGGGCAACGTAGCCCACAGGTCTATTTGTCAATTTGTAAATCGCAGAGATGCACTTGGTGTTTGTACAACACAAAACAATAGAGGCCCAATTTTCAGCCCATGAGCCCCACAAACCCGATCAAAAAAAATTGCTAGATATGAAATTCATACAGGATCGCTACGGGACACTAAAACTGCAATGTTCAGCCAAGTAGACCGAGTCCACCTATCCACTTGTATATCATGGAAGTCTGGGTGCTATTTGTAGGAGACAGAACAATGGAGAATCTATTGTCGGCCCGCCAGGCCGCAAACCAAAAACTACCTAGGTATGGAATGAGGGATCTGCATATGTTGTATAAAATCTCATTCCATAGTTTATATAGAGACAATGTCCATAAGTTCGCGTGTCAACCTATATATCGTGGAAGTCTAGGTCCTATTTGTAGGACACAAAACAATAGATACTTAATTTTCATCCTGCTAGGTCGTGAACCCGCGATCCAAAAAGTGACCAAGTATGGAATGAGGGATCTGTATATGTTCTAAAACAATGTTTTTGTACAACACAGAACAATAGATGCCCAATTTTCAGTCCACCAGCCCCAGAGTTCCCGATAAAAAAGATTCGCTAAATATGAAATTCATACGGGATCTCTGCATATGCTGTATAAAATCTCATTCCATACTTTATTTAGATGCTATGTCCACAAGTCTATGTGTCAATTTGTATATCGCAGAAGTCTAGGTGCTCTTTGTGGGACACGAAACAATACATACTTAATTTTCATCCTCCCAGGTCGCGAACTTGCGATCCAAAAAGTGCCAAAGTATGGAAGGAGGGATCCGCATATTTTCTAGAAAAATGTGTTTGTAAAGCATGGAACAATAAATGCCCAATTTCCAACTCGCTGGCCCCAGGTCCCCTGATAAAAAAAAAATCCTAAATTTGAAATTCATACGGGATCGCTATGGGACAATAAAAGTGTAATGTTCAGCCAACCAGCCTGAGTCCACCAATCAATTTGTATATCGTGGAAGTCAAGGTGTTATTTGTAGGAGACAAAACAATAGAGACTATTTTCGGCATGCCAACCCATGAATCTGCCATCCAAAAATTGTCTAAGTATGGAATGAGGGATCTGCATATGCTGTATAAAATCTCATTCCATATTTTATATAGAGACTATGTCCAAAATTCCGTGTGTCAATTTGTACATCTCGGAAGTCTAGGTGATATTTGTAGGACACATAACAATAGATACTTAATTTTCGGTCCACCAGGTCCTGAACCCGCGATCCAAAAAGTGCACAAGTATGGAATGAGGGATCATTATATGCTCTAAAACACTATCAATTTGTATATCGCGGAAGTATGGGTGCTATTTGTAGGACACGAAACAATAGATACTTAATTTTCATCCCACCAGATCGCGAACCCGCGATCCAGAAAGTGCCCAAGTATGGAATAAGGGATCTGCATATGTTCAAGAACACTATCAATTTGTATATCGCGTAAGTATGGGTGCTATTTGTAGTAGATGCAACAATAAAAACTCTCGTTTCGGACCGCCATACCACGAGCTCGGGATCCAAAAACTGCCTAAGTATGGAATGAGGGATCTGCATATGCTGTATAAAATCTCATTCCATACTTTATATAGAAATTGTCCACAAGTCCGCGTGTGAATTTGTATATCGTGGAACTGTAGGTGCTATTTGTAGGACACAGAACAATAGATAATTAATTTTCAGACCTCCAGGCCATGAACTCGTGATCAAATGCAATGTTAAGCCAAGTAGCCTATAGGTCCTCCTGTCAATTTGTATACCGCGGAAATCGGGGTTCTATTTTTTGGACACAGAACAATAGAGAATTTTTTTTCAGCCCGCAAGGCCACCAACCCATGATAAAAAAACTGCCTGAGTATGGAATGACTCTTTTTTATATGGCCGTTTGTAGAAATACTTTTATATCACTCGGCCAACCAGATTGTGCAAACTTTCTCGTATAATTAAATTATGCAATATAAATATTTAACAGTAATAATTTAGCGTAGATAAGGTTTTGAATTTGTATATGGCGGAATTGTCACTGTTATTTGTAGAGCACGGAATAATAGATGCCCAATTTTTTGCCCGCCAGCCCGAGAACCCCCGATCCAAAAAAGTGTCTATTTATGGAATTAATACGAAACCGCTAAGGAAAAAAATGGAATGTTGAACCAACCAACCCACAAGTCTTCCTGTCAATTTGTATATCGTGGAAGTGTAGGTGCTATTTTTAGGACACAGAAAAATAGAGGCTCAATTTTCAGCCCACCAGGCCAAGAACCATCGACCGTTCACATGCCCTTGGTATATCTTCACTCGACCGCTTTTCATACTTTGGTATTTCTTGCAATCAGTTTTGCCATTGCTGTTTCCTTTGTACTTGTTTCCAGATGCCCAATAATTAAGCTTTAATTCTAGTAGCCATCCTGCAGCAACCGTTAAAACTGTCATTAATGTCGAGAAGTCCGGAGAATATTTGTCATTAGTACGAATTAAACTAAGATTTGCCCAGAAGCATGTTATCCTTTCCAAGTATTTATTTCAAAGGCCACACAATATTTTTTTTTTGTGCGCTGATGAGTTGGTGCTTTTAATAAATTTCTGATTCTTAATTTGTTTTCATCATCACCGCCACGTTTGCACTTTTTTCTAATTGTACAATTAGTGAGTTGTGATAGTCACAGCTCATTCCGCACGAACCCTGGAAATTTTCATTGATCAGCGAAAGTCTCGAGGAAATATTCCATTTATACACATTAAACCATAATTTGCGGAGGCTTATATTATCCCTCCCCAATTTTCATTTCAAACATCATCTCGACCAAACAAAAATTCTAAATAACTTCTGGCAGCAGTTCTCTCCACACATAGTAAACACATTAGGGCATAATGAACAAAGGTTCCACTATTCCAGACCATATTGTTACTATTCATCTCCCTCCACCTAGTATTAAAAAATGAGATGGTCCCTTGGTACACCAAGAGATATATTTCAAGCCAAAAAAATCCATCGCAACCCTGGTTGGTCAGAGAACCTGCCTAGTTGCAGTCATTTCTATCGCAGAAGTTGATGCCATGAATTTTGAGCCGGAAGAAGATGATCTGATGGATGATGATACGACAATGGATGATGGTAATGCAGTGAATCTTCCCACTCTTGTGCCCAATTCGAAATCAACCGCAACAAACAGACCTTCTTGGCTCAGTGATCGCATTCATGACAACACCAAAAGGAGTTTCAAAAAACAAACTGACGATGAATGCAACAATCACTTTGCACCATGAAAGTAGGAATTCCAGAGTTCCAAATTAGTCCATTCTGGGCAGAAGAGTTTAAATGTAAATAAATGATATGTTGATGCTCCCAGAGATATATTTCAAGAAAAAAAAATATTGTTAAAGATTTTCAGGCATCAGGTCCAAAACTCTCGCTCCTGCCATGCATTTTCCTACTAGTCATCTCGTTCCGACCAGAATGGACTAATTTGGGCCTCTGCAATTGCACGTGTAAGTTGTGCTACTGAATTTGTTTGGACTATGCAGAGGCGGTTTTAGCTAAGGTCTATTCCACTTTCCCTGCAACCATTTTCATCTTCTTTCTGAGGAAAAGGTTCTGAAAAATATTAACTTCAGCAGACGATGATTCATCGATGAGAAAACTCCAAGGATCTTGCATAATGCAGAACCCATGCCTGTTTTTGTCCCAGATACCTTTTAACGTTCTGGCCCGAAGAACTGGGTCCAATTTCTAAGCATAGATGTAGAGTACTCGATGTTTTTCTTATTTTTTTATTTTAAATGGATTTTCTATTAAAAAAAAATTGCCTTGCACTCTTCGTTGCTGCCTCGTTTCTAAGTTTAGCAGATGTTCTAATTGACATGGTTCAGTTCTCTCATACTTCTTCGATCTTGTTTTTATTAATACCAATGTACAATGTTGCAGCAAAATCGTTGTTCTTGTTTCTAGACATTCAATTATTAAGTTTTAATGCTAACAACCCATAATGCAAAAACTTTAATACTTGAGTTAATATGTTTCACTGATGGTAGAACATATGAAGAACACATTTGCATGCACACGTTCCAATAAAATCTAATCTTCCACAAAGAATTTGCTGGCAATTAGTAGAAAAGGAAATCTAGTGGCTAAGTTGATATGTTACAGTCATGAAATAATGTATCAAGAACATAGCTGTAGGAATACGTTGCAATAAAATGTAATCTTCAACAACGCATTTGATGACAATTAGTAGATCATGGTTTTGCAACTATGGCGCTTCTTTGAAACCAATTCGTACTTACGAAAACTGCCTTTCGCCTCTCTATTTTCCGACTCTTTTATTCCCTCTAGTTTCTCTTCCTAGTTACTTAATCATTTTTTTCCTGACAATGTGTTGGTCCACATCTTCACGGATTCACGCGTTTGTGTTTCCAATGGCTGCTTTCCCTTTCTTTAAATTGACCGTCTATTGTTCCTTTTCCCACAACTAGCACCCAGAGTTCCGCCATATACAAATTGACAGGCAGACTTGCGTGATGGTCGGGTCAACATTGAAATTCTACTTTTCCGTGACCTCCAAACAACATTCAGAGCTCCGGTATAGACAAATTGACATATATTCAAAATTGCAACCATTCTCAGATCATACGCTTTTCCGTATTACGGTCCACCTATCATGCCCTTTTCTGTGCTGCACATTTTTGCATTGAAAACTTTCGAGAAATACAATTTAACCATCGGGTCCTCGCATATTTAGTGGAACTATTGTCACCCCATTTTGAATCTTGTCTCTTCACTTTACATACTTTGCCATTTGTTCAAATTTCTTTGGCGAATCGTCGGTTTGGCGGGTTGAAGAAGTATTCAGTTTGTAGTCGTTGTTTCCTGTATCTGCACCCCTTTGCAATTAGCAATTGGCAATTATATATAAGATCTTATTGCCATGTATGCAATTAGCAATATCCTTGTTCCATACTTATCCACTTTGGTGGAATTCCACAAATATACAAACCGGTCACTCAACTGCCCCATCATGATCTCTTCCGTTTTACACATTTTGCACTCAAAAATTTCGAAACATGAAATTTCATCGTTAAACACTCGATTGTCCTGACTATCCCCGTAACCCTTTTTTTCAATATCGTCTGACCGCTTTTCAGAGCTTGTCATTCTTTCCTTGCTCTCTGACCTCTCTGTCACCTTCGCACTTGTCTATAATAAAAGAAAATAAAAAGTTATATATATATATATATATATATATATATATCTTGTTTCTAAATATGGAATTACCGACATTTAATTCTAACAAGTCATTATGCAGAAACCATATATATTGTCTTTGATGGGTGAAACACTCGAGGACATCTCGTATTCATGCGCATTAAACCAAAATTTGCGGGTGGATTATATTATCCCTTGCAAGTGTTCCTTTCAGAATCCTAAAATCTCGTTCACATGGTGTGCCCTTCACACGTTCAAAAAACCTCCATTGCTTAATTACTCTTCGCCGTACTCACCATGTTCGCATTTCTAAATATGCAATAAATAAATTTTACTACTAACAGTTCATCATGCACTACCAATACATGTTTTCATTAATCAACTAAACTCTCGAGGAGCTTTCCCATTAAGAAGCATTAAACCAAGATTTAGCAAAACGTTACATTATTTTCTCTAACAATTCATTTAAACAATCATTTGCAGCAAATAAACCTTCTCATAAACCTATGGCATCAACTCGACAATAGTTCTGTGGAGATACAGTCAACACCTTTGGGCGTGAGGACCAAAGCTTCCACTGGTCCAGGGCATTTTCTTATTACTCAATCCCTACCGCAGAGAATCAAGTAATTTGGACCTCCGGGATTGCTCATGTAGGCTGTGTCCCTGAGGTTTTTGTCTGTAAGTACCTGTTCTCTTGGTGCGCCGATAAATTTATTACAGACCAAAGAATTATTCCACTGCACGACGACTCTTCTATTTATTTGTCATCTCAGGTCTTCCACCAGATGTTGAAATTGCCCGAGCCAACATTGACATTCAAAGGAGAATATTGCAAATAGTTCATAGCAAAGCATAATAACGGATTGGACCTCTTGCCCCATTTTTTGGAAAGGAAGAATCTAGTTCCTGAAGATATTACAAGTATGCAGGTTAGTTCATTTAGAAATCCATTTTGTGAAATTACCTGGTTGTTTACAAGAATAACGAGATAGGAGTCCACAGGTACTGTTTCCCTCATGGCTCTTTATATTTTTCATTTCGCAGCCAACGAACAGGCCATTTTTTATTGGGGCAGGTTAATTTCCCTTGAAATATCTTCCCAATTTTAAAGCTACAAAAGGAAAAAGAAATTTTATATGTCATCCTATTTAGTTTTTGCAATAACACATTCCTGTCAATTTCCGCAACTGTCTCTGTCCAAAAAAGTCAACTGTGAATTCCACCCAGTAACGTTTTGGTACTAGGCCTTGTGGAAGCACAAGGCTTCCCACTGTTTTTATGAGGTTTTTAATGGATTCCTTCTGTTTTCAATTTTTTTTTTGTTAGTAGAAAATGCTCCCCGCATATCTGAACAGGCAACTAGTTTTTTGCACAATAAGGGGACACTCCAACATTTGGATAATTACACTGTCATAAGAATTTTTGGCTCCACGAAAAGACCTGCTCTCCTTACATTTCACGTTACGGACATAATTTTTATTGCAGAAGTAGCACGTCAATACAACTACTAGTTCCATCTATTCCAAAGGAAGAAAAGAAAACAGTTCATTCCACTGCCTTGGAAAATAGGGGAGTTCGTCTTGAAAAACGTCAACAAATTGACAATTTTGCAGCACATTTTAGCATCTTCAACCTCAGATATGCTGAAGACATAAGAGGATTCGAACCCTATGATATTTTTAGAGAAAATTTACAATCACTTGGCCTCGGTGAGTGTTTTGTAAATAAACACCTGCCCAAAAACAGTGACTGTGACGGTCCTTCCTCTGACGCCGACAACGTAGAGACAGTGAAAAGCTGCACTAAATTGTACATGCAATAGGGGAAAGGCCCCAGGTACAAGAGTGTTCAATCCACAAATACCACTCCAAAAACTACGACATCCCAGAGCATCGCTCCAATGACCCATCACATCAACAAAGAAACCTAGAGTTCTTCAAACGGAGGAGGAGATAATGACCCTCCTCACTCTCAAATTGATAGTTCTCACAAGCTTCCAGTAGAGAAGAAGAGGAAAAGAAATGTGGGTCAGGCAGAAGAGCTAGAAATTTAGAGTCAGAACATGGAAGTTGACACTGATCTGGATGTCATATTCCCCTTCCTTGATCATCCCCAATACGACATCCACCATAGCCATCCAATGGACATATCCGTTACCCAAAAATTTGACGAAGATGAATCCTTTGTGTTCCAGAGCGTTGTTTTTGATAGCTCGAACAAAATATTTATATTTGAGAAAAAAATGTTAAAAATATCAAAGGAAAATCTTGTTCATAGGTTGACGTTTCCAACATGCGGCCATCCGAAATCTATCAACTTCACACCGCGACCAGAGAAGAACTTCATGATTCCATTGGATGCATCGAGACCCAGAATGCCAAACTGAAGAACCGAGTCAAGGAATTGGAAGATGCTTTCATTCCTATGCCATTGCTTGTTGATCATTTGGAAATAACCATGCCTGGCACCCCTGCACTCAATGTAAAAGAATCCTCCACCCTGCTCGCATCTTGTAAAGGATATGTGGAAAACAATATCAAAAAATGAATGGAACTGGTTACCCAGGCATGGAAAATATCACAAACCATCGCTTCCCTTCGAACCAGGGCACATAGTTTGCTCGATATTTTGCAAGCCAAATTAAAAGATGAAGAAAAATTATTTTAAAAAACAGTCATCTCTTTTGGAAAGATTGTCAACAATATGATATAAACAAAAAGAAGAGAAGAAGATCTTCCATCCAAAAAATGGATCGACTAATTGAATGCATATTGGAAACAAAAAGTAAAGAACCTGCATCTCATTTTTCAGTCATGTGAACAAGCCATAGCGAAGAAAGATAAATTATTCACAAAGCTGTCAAATATAGACTTAGCAGGGAAAACCAACGACTTCAAAGACCCCCTCTTAATAACAAACTCCTTTCCCTTAACCAAGAAAGAGTTTGATAAATAGGTTGCTATGTTGAATAGCTTGTCTCTTGAAAAATTTTACAGCATCCTTCAATTTGATCAAGCTCACTTCCATGACTGGCTAGTCAAATATGCAGTACAGAATGAGGAAATTCATCAGGCTCTCTCTAATCTTTCTATTGACTTCCAGGAATTAGAAAACAAAGTTTTCAACATCAAAATTCGAAATGAGATAAATGTCGCCCCAATGAGAAGCTACATTGAAGAATGGGTCGAAAGGAAATTGAAACAGGCTTCCAACCAAAGACAACAGACAGTTCCCGACATTCCAACAGTCGTGGAGAACATCCTTCAAACCGCAATCGTTGTCGACATCAATGAAATGACAGTCACAAGGAAATAGATGAAGCGCTCATATGTACCCTGAATGTAAGTTTATTCATCGCATATTTATTTGCTTCTCAGCCTGGTTATTCCACTTTCTTAAATACATATGTATAGGCAAACACTTATACCTTTCCATTTATTTTCTTTTGCACCTATTGCACTCTATCTTCTTTTCACAATCCTGTTTCTTGTACATATTTCTCTAATGGTCTGTGGGAGGCCCAATCCTAGTCTACATGACAAACGCATTGAAATTCTAGTTTATATGTAATAGACTTTAATTTTTTGGTATATTTCAAAATTTGCAGTAGTATGTAACAAACTTTCCTTTTTTCACATACTTGAAAAAAAAATGCATTTAAATTTTTATATGTTAGAGACTCTATTCTTATCTTTCAACATTTTGTATAACAAATGCATTTGTTTTTTAATATGTTAGACTTTTATTCTTATCCTTCAACGATTTGTATGGCAAATGCATCTACTCTTTTCTATGTTACACACTTTAATTTTTTATATATTTCAAAATAAATGGCGTTCAACAATGAAAGCGTCATTTACATATGCCCCATGTTCACAAATGCATTTAAAATTTTATATTACTTACCTCCTATTAGTTTTATGTCATCATATATTTTTATCTTTCACCAATCCATATGGAAAATGAATTTAAATTTCCAAATTTAATCTTGCACTGTCAACAAATTTTTTACTTTGTTATATACTTTCAAAAAAATTAGGTTTGCTATATACTTTCAAAAATTATATGTTGATGTTCCTGTCGACCATCATTTACTTTTGTCCTATCTTCCGTGATATACAATTTGCACAACATTTCCCTAATATACATTTTGCACCAAACACTTCGTTTCATTTACAATTCGACCCCATTTTCCACAATTTTCTTTCTAACCTCCTTGGCAGGGACTGCGCTGCCACGCATCCTTGTTTATCTTATGGCCAAAACGTATTCTCCAAAAAAAGCCAAAACATAGAATAATTAGAATACAACCATATTAATCGGTACCATCATAGTTGTCATGTCACCAATCTGGTACGATGTAAAGATGAGCAATAAAATATGAACAACTGAAGGTTGATCTTGCTAAAATTTCATGATCTGAGCAATAGAATATACTAGCAACAACAACTTTTATGTTCCACCTTTTTCAATTAATGGCATCGATCGACATATATCAACCACTTTTTACATAAAAGTGGTTGTCGCTAGTTGACAACCGGCATGCAAACAATCATTAATAAATTAATACATTTTAAATATAACAAATAAATAATAAATAATTATCTTTATTTTTTTAAACTAATTATTAATAATTTATTAAATTATAATATTTAATTACTTAATTGTTAATAATTAATTAATTATAACTAATTAATTGAAAATTTTAAATTATTTTATTATTATTAATTGATATAAATAATAAATAAATATTAATTAATAATTGATTATAAAGTATAAATTAATGAGAAATAAAATACATATCAAAATAATAATAATAAAGTAACCATGTGATAATAATAATAATAAAATAATAATAATAATAATAAAGCAACTATGTGATAATAATAATAATAAAGTAAAACTAAAGTAAAAAAAAACAAAAAAAACAAATAATAATATAACATATTAATTAATTAAGTATTTATTTTAATATATTAATAAAATTTAAATAGATTCTTAAATATATTAATGAAGTAATAATAAATTAATAATAATATAAATTCATTGATATTGATACAATAAGTAATAAAATATTAATTAATAAATATATAAATAATCAATTAATTAATATAATAATAAAAAAATACATTAATAATGTAATATACTAATTAATAAATACATTAATACATTATTAAATATATGAACTAATTAATAAATTCTTAAGTTATATACTGCAAAAGTATAATACATATAACATTAATAAAGTAGTAATACATTAAAGTTAATGTATTTGGTAAAACATTATTAAAATATTAATACACTAACAATATAATGTTACATTACTATAATGTATAAATTAAAGTATAAATACATGAATGCATAATGTAATTAATGTATTATTAAAGTAATAATATATTAAGAAATACATTATTAAAGTAGTAATACCTTAATAAAAATATTGTTAAAGTAATAATACATTATTAAAGTATTTATACATTTATTGAAAATGATGGTGGTTTATAATGGCTAACCATAATTATAGTTTCTTATGACCATAACTATGAATAACATTAATATATTAACGTATACTAAAATGTATTAATTTAATTAATTAATACATTAATACATTTTTAATAAATACATTACTAAAGTATCAATGCATTAAGACTATAATAAAGTATTAGTACACAAATTAAATAATACATTAATAATAGATTAAATAGTAAGACTTTAATAAAGTATTAACACATTATTACATTAATATAATGTATAAATTAAAATATAAATTTTCATTATTGTATAATATAATTTATTATTTAGTTGACACATTAGTAATGTCATAATTAATTAATGGTAATGTAATGTCAGAATTAATTAATACATTAATGTATAATGTAATATATAAGTTATTATTTATTTACTGTATAATGTAACATATAAGTTATTATATATTTGTAACAAATAACTTATTATTTATTTATATAATGAAATGATGTATAATTAATAACTTATTATTAATTAATATATTAATGTATAATGGTTAATATATTAATTAATAATAGTTTGATTGGGTCTAATGGTTAAGAACATGTGTTTCCAAGGGGGGTAGGGTATGTATAATTTCATAGACTTTGGTGTTTTACAGTAATTTGGTGTGTTGGCTTGGCTGTGATCATGACCATTTCTAACTTCCCTAGAACTTCAATATGCATGACCTTCATTATGGTTGACCTTAGTTGAGCATGGTTGACAATGGTTAGTCATGTTTGAAAATTGTTGTTTGTAGAAGATCATGGCTATCCATGATCATGACTACTCATGACATTAATACATTAATGTATACTATAATGTATTAACTAATTAATACATTAATACATTATTAATTAATACACTGCTAAAGTAATAATACATTAAAACATTAATAAAGTAGTAATACATTATTAAAGTGTTAACACATTACTAATGCATTATTACATTAACACAATGTATAAATTAAAGTATTAATTTACATAAATATATAATGGCCTTGTCTAAATTAAATGAGGTCATAGCCTTGTCGTCACGAAGCTATGTTTGGCACATTGTGATGACAAGATATTTGCGTGACATTGTGATGACATGATGCTTCATATTGTGATGACAAGATATTGGCTTTACATTGTGATGAGGGTAATATTTTCATCACAATGCGATGATAAGGATATGTTCATCACATAAAGTATTAATACACTATTAAAGTTTTAATAAATTAATAAAGTAATAATATGTTAATAAATATTATTAAACTATTAATACTTTAATAAATACATTATTAAAGTAGTAATGCATTATTAATACATTACAAAAGTTTTAATACATTAATTAAAAATGACCACGATTGGCTATGGTTGACCATGACCATGGTTAACTTTGGTTGAACATGACCATTGTTAACTTCCCTACAACATCAATATGCATGACCTACATTATGGTTTCCCTTAGTTGAGCATGATTAACAGTGGTTACTCATGTTTGAAAATTGTTGTCTCTAAAACATCATGGCTAGCCGTGATCATGATTACTGATGACATTAATACATTAATGTATACTATAATGTATTAATTAATTAATACATTAATACATTATTAATTAATACATTGCTAAAGTAATAATACATTAAAACATTAATAAAGTAGTAATACATTATTAAATTTTTAATATGTTAATAATGCATTATTACATTAATGCATTGTCTAAATTAATGTATTAATTTACATAAATTTATAATGGCCTTGTCTAAATCAAATGGCATCATAGACTTGTCATCACGAGTGTATATTCTTTAGATTATGATGGAAAGATATTTGTGTGACATTGCGATGAAATTATATCTGCATCATATGGTGAGGACAAGGTATTTGCTTTACATTGTGATGAGAGGGATATGTTTGTCAAAATGCGATGACAAGGATATGTTCGTCACATTGTGTCTACAAGGCTATGGTCGCTGCATAGAGACTCCATGATATTTTCATCACATTGTGACGACATGATATTTGCATCAACCACTTTTTACATGATATTTGCACCACATTGTGATGGAATGATATTTGAGTCACAATGTAATGAGGAGGCCATGTTCATCACAATGTGAATATAAGTATATGTTCATCACATAGCCACGATAAGGCTATGGTCCTCACATTGCAAAGATATGATATTTGCATCAATTTGTGACAACAAGATATTTGCATTACATTGTGACGACATGAAATTTTTGTCACATTGCAACGACAAGGCTATGTTCGTCACATTGCTACGCCGAGGAAATGACAAGGATATGTAGATCACATAGAAACGAGAAGGCTATGTTCATAAAATTGTGATTACAAGGCTATGTTCGTCACATTGCAATGACGAGGCTATGATTGTGACATTGCAATGACAAGGGTATGTTTAGAACATAGAAACGACAAGGCTATGTTCAACACATAGCGACAATAAGGCTATGTTCATCACATTGTGACGATAGGATATTTGCATCGCATTGTGAGAACATGATGTTTTTATCACATTGGGACGACGACACTATGTTCATCAGATTGCAGGATATATTCATCATAGTGTGACGATAAGGCTACATTATTCACTATGCGATGATAGGGCTATGTTATTCATAGTGTGATAATAAGGATTTATTTTCCACGGTGCAATGAGAAGGCAATGCTCATCACATTGCGATGACGAGGCTAAGTTCGTCACATTGAAAAGACAAGGTTATGTTCAACACATCGTGAGATCAAGGCTATGGTCATCACATTGTGATGACATGATATTTGTATCAGATTACAAGGATAAGATAATTGCGTCACATTGCGATGACGAGGCTATGTTCATGACATTGCAACGATAAGGCTATATTCATCATAGTCTGATGATAAGGCATGTTGATCACATTGTGATGGTGGGGCTATGTTCATCACATTGGAATGAGAAGGCCATGTTCGACACAGTGGGACATTGCTATGTTTTTTAGATTTTGATGCTACCGTGTTCATCACATTGCAACATTACTATGTTAGTAAGTGGGCGGATGTTATACTCGGCGCACTGCGACAAGAAGGCTATGGTCATCGCATTACAATGATATGATATTTGTGTGACATTGCGATGACATGATATTTTCATCATATTGCAGTAACATGATATTTGCATCACATTTCGATGACATGATATTTGTGTCACACTGTGTTGAGGAGGCCATGTTCTTCACAATGTGACGACAAGGTTATAGTCGTCAGATTGCTATCACATGATATTTGTGTCACATTGTGATGACATGATATTTTCATCGCATTATGATGAGAAGGCCATGTTCATCACAATGTGACAACAAGGCTATGTTTTTCACATTGCAACGACAATGCTATGGTCGTCGCATTACAATGCCATGATATTTGTGTCACATTGTGATGAAACGATATTTGCATCACATTGCGATGACATGATATTTACTTCACATTGCAACATTATTTGTTCGTCACATTGCAATACATTATGTGTCACATTGCAACATGTTCCTCACATTGCACCACATTAAATTTTCATGCAACAATATCTTTTCATCATATTGGGTCACATTGCAACATTATATGTTCGTCATATTGCGTCACAAAATTATATGTTCATCATATTACATCACATTGCAACATTACTATGTTCGTCATCTTGCAACATTACTATGTTCGTCATCTTGCAACATTACTATGTTCCTGACATTGTGACATTACATTGTTTGTCAGAATGCGACATTACTATGTTCGTCACATTGTGATGAAAGGGAAGGCTCTTCAGATTCCAACAATAGGGAAATGTTCATCACATAGCGATATTGCATTGATTGTGAGATTGCAACATCACTATGTTCATCACATCGATGTTAATATGTTCGTCACATTTCAACATTACTATGTTTCACATTTCAACATTACTATGTTTGTCACATTTCAACATTACTATGTTCGTCAGGTTGCAACATTGGGTAATGTTTGTGACGTAGACAATTTATGTTTGTCACATTGCGATGTTGGGATATGATAGTGACAGTGAAATTTTCGGCTAATTTTGAGACACACCAATGTTGGGAAACATTTGAAGCATAAGGAAATGTTCGTTAAAATGTGACAAAGTGAAATATTCATCATATTGTAATTTTTGGCCATGGGCATCACATTGAAATTTTTGTGTAGGGATATGTTGGGTTCAATCTCCTTCTGACATTACACCACATTGCCCATTCATTTATCATTATCTGAAATAGAGAAAGTCGTTACAAGTTATGTTAAATTGAGATGTTCGAGAATGGTGATGTTTCATTCTAATATTCAACAATGATGGCTTATAAGGAAATGTTGTGTTCCTCAATTGTTACATCGCATTGCGACATACATCAAGGGTTGGGTTATGTTGCAAGGATTATATCAACATAACCATGGCTAACATCGGAAGACTATGGTTGCTGATGATTAACTATGGTAGCCCATGGGTGTCGATGTCTCTATGGTGGAGCAAGGTTCGCTAAGGATGAGTATGGTTATGTTACATTGAGATGTTTATGTTGATTGAGTTATATCAAATTTTTATGTTCCTAGTTATGTCGCAAATGTGACATTCCAGAATGGGTTACTATTGTGAAATTGTACGTTCATCATTGGTTTTTGTCAAACTGCAATGTTCATGAATGCTTATATAACTTTATGTTTTTCCTTCGGGGTTATATTGGGGAATGAAGAAGTTTTTAGTATGGTCAAGATAAATTTTATAAAACATTATCCCATTTTAAGAGAAACAAAATAGGAGGATGAGTTAAAGAAAAAGTCACATTACGAGAGTTATAATCAAGCACATCGTTGAATTCAATGTCAATGTTATTTTGTAATGAGAGAATTTAATAGTAATATTTTAAGAGGTTCTCTCTAAAACAATGCAATATAGGAGCATGATTTATAAGTGAAAAATTGATTGCCATTAACTTAACATTATTTTAGAGAAGTCAAGAGAAATATATTTTTTGTTTGAAGTTGGTCTAGTAGTTTACATTGAAGAGTGTGTCACTTGACACATTTAGAGAGAAATAACTTTATAATGAAATTGACATAAATATTTGTGACATACTTATATTATTATTCCATTAACAAATACTTATATAATATAAAAATATAATCGATTTCTACTATTCCATTAAAAAATATTTTTAAATATAAAAATATAAAAAATATTAATCTTTCTCAAGATTAAATATATTTAAATATATAAAATATTTGTTAAAAATTAAATAACAATTCAAGTGAATCAAAATATATTAATATACTAATACAAGTGGATTAAAATAAAATATTAATACAATAATAAAATAATCAAAATATATTAATATACTAATACAAGTGGATTAAAATAAAATAATAATACAATAATAAAATGATACATCAGTAAATGTTAAAATATTAATATATTTATATTAATAAAAAATGTATTTTATAGTATTATATAAGAAAAATTGTAAAATTGTATCAATATAAAAAAGATGTATTTTATAATATTATATAAAATTAACTATATGTGAAATAATATAATATATGATATAAAATTAACTATATGTGAAATAATATAATATATGATATAAAATTAACATTATAAGTATAGCCAATTTCATAATAATAATTAATTACAAAATTTATATAGAAAATAATATTAAAAGATAAATTAGATCAATCATAATTATTAATTGTGTATTTATCAATTTAAAATATATTTTGAATTTATAAAATTGTGTATTTATCAATTTAAAGTATATTTTGAATTTATTAAAAATAAATAAAGATTATTATTATTTTTTTTAAATTATTTATAATGAATATAAATTTTTTTATTCTAAAAATGAAATTATGGTGGAACACATAAAATTAATTATTCTAAAAATTTGGTTATATGTCTAACACAAATTGATTATTTTAGTTAAATCTACTTTTTAATATATAAAAAAATTATTTATTACCAAAATATTTGTATTTATATAATATGAATGCTTTTAATTAAATATTATATTTATAACATTTAATTTATAAGAAAATTATATATATATATAATTTTATATAAAAAAATTTAAAATATAATTAACTTTTGTTTACCCATATTGAAGGAAAGGATATATAGTAAAATTTAATTGAATGCTAATAATTCAAAAAGTTCAAAAACCTTTTTAACATAACCTGACATCATGTAAAATAAAAAAATTTGAAGTCTTTTTAATAGAACCCACAAGGCATAACATGAACACCCACTCCAATATTATACACATATAATTTTCATCCAATATTAATAAAAATAACGATTCATAAAATAAAAAAAGAAAACGCTATTGAGTTTGTTTGTAATCCATTTAACGTTAGGTGTTAGGTGGCTGATAGAGATGAGGCGAACATGTAATCTTACAAATTAATAAAAATAAAGATTTCATAAAATAAAAAAAGAAAACACTATTGAGTTTGTGTGTGATCCATTTAACGTTAGGTGGCCGATAGGGATGAGGCGAACATGTAATCCTATAATGAAGGAATGACACTCAATAACACCACGAGCCTTACAATAATCAGAAAAATAACATGAATGTCTGTTTCATCAAGTAAAATTACCTTCTTGTAATATCGAGGGTGAGGAACCCTCCATGTGTATAAAAAGAACGATTAATCAAATTACAAAATCAATTTCTTAGACGCCGTAGCCAGTAATTTCGCCTCTATAAGAATTTCATTGTTGGCTCCACTTGAAGTAATCCTGCATTTGTTCTTCTTATGTCATGAACTAACGTGATGATAATTAAAATCAATAACAGTGAGGCCACAAGGGCACATCACAAGTGAGTCTATGCTCACACTTGATTGTTTATTAATGTAAATCAATTACATATATATAGAAAAAGCAACCTTGAACTGACCTCCTACAAAGGTGGATCTGAAACTAATGCAAACCTAAATATGAAAGACACACAACAACTTAGTTATGAA
Source organism: Picea engelmannii (assembly GCA_009831015.1). NCBI lineage: Eukaryota > Viridiplantae > Streptophyta > Pinopsida > Pinales > Pinaceae > Picea > Picea engelmannii. Next base: position 65,153 of record ML790211.1, read on the forward strand.
GTTCTTAACTAAGCATTCTAATTTCTACATTATTCCAACACTCCCCCTTAATGGATAAATGGATTTTATACCAAACATAGCAGAGCAGAACATAACACGCTTGTTGGTCTCAGTCTCAGCTATGCTTACAAATTAACAATTTCATCTTGACCTTTCTTGATCTTAGATAGTGATGTAGATGGAGCTTCTTCCTTGGCTTGCTACTCCATATATGTTTCATCTTGACTCTGTTCTACTTCATAGCCCTTTTTACTTTGTTCCTCGGCATTTTGGAATTTGACTTTTGATTATTGTTCTTTGTCCTCAACACTTCTGCGTTTTCTTGAGAACAGTTTTGTTTAACGTTCGCAAATGGTTCCAATTCCGCATAAATACATTGCTCCCATTTCTGGATACAATCAACAATGTCGTGCTCAACGGACTCTTGCAACATTAGCTCATAGTAATACTTTATTTCTTTAGGACTCCACTTTATAAAAACTAACTCAATTTCTATATCTATAATGCAGTCTTCTTCTTCTTCAGTGTCCATACAGTCCTCATCATAATCTAATGTTTCTTTGCATTCTTCGCAATCTGATCCTAGTCTCCCTCAGGTATGATTTCCTCGGCTACTGCTGAAGACACTTTATATTTACCTACAAAATATATTTCCTTTGCTCTTTGATTCTTCCTCCCCATCTGTTTCAGCTCTCTCTAGCGTTGTTTAATTCTCCTCTGCTGACCCATTACAATGTCTCTAATCCATTTTTCACGATGCTCTCTCCACATAGTTCCAGCGCTGTCCACGGGCTCACTGGCTCCTTAAATTCAACAACAACAATGATTCTGATCTCTGACAGACCGATCTCTAATAGGCGATATCCTCCCGCGAGATTCAATCTTTATCCAGCGACTCTTACTGTGAGTTTCCCATGCCAGCAACATCGATCAAATCTTCTCTATCAGATTCACCTTTCCGTGTCAGAAGTCCTACACAAAACCGATGCGATGCATTGCACAACTGCATAACTAAAAACCCCTACTGCAGAGTAACTCCATTCCTAAAAAGAAAACTTGAATGATCGAAAACTTAAATGAGACCAACTCCTCACACAGGTTTCTCCACCTGACAACACCACTGTAGAGTTCACACCAAGCATCAAGTGGCTCCACACTCCAAATGGAGTCTTTCTCTTTGCGCACGTCCCAACGACTGCAAATTATCTTTGCTCATATGTCTATCCCTCAACGATGCCCTCTTTTCCCTGCTTACAAGGCGGCTACACCAAATAGTACCACACAACAAACAACATGGCCAACTCAATTCAACAACAGCGGAAATTCTCCCTAACAACGTCTCACCCTCACGCTCTGCTCACAAAGGCAGTAAATATTTGATCCACAGGAAGGCAACAACAATCATTCTCTAGTTTGCGGTTCTTCAACCAGGTTGGCTCTTCACAACCAACCCTTCAACGATGACTCTCCTCTAGCAACGTGGTGCCTCATCCAACAACAATCAGGAAAACGAATCTCGAGCAATGGAATACACACTAAGTTGCATACAACCATCTCCAGCACCGGGTGGAATCAGAGTAATACAAAACATTTGTAATGAGACCAAATTAACAAATGAGACAAAACATTTGGTGATTCTCCAAATGATCAACGACTTCCAATTGATTTTCCACGGGTTCTCCTTGAGTTAAACACCATCATATACACCATCATATAGTGATGGTCTGGTGCGGACTCTCTCCTCTAGGGTGAACTCGCTTCACCAGTGCAGACTCTCTCCTTCAGCGCGGACTGACTTCACCAACGTAGACTCTATCCTCCAGCGCAGACTCACTCCTCCAGCGCAGACTCACTTCACCAGCTTCACTAGCACGGGCTCACTTCAGCAAATTCACCAGCGCAGACTCACACGCATTGAGTTAAACACCATCATATACACCATCATATAGTGATGGTCTGGTGCAGACTCTCTCCTCCAACGTAGACTCACTTCACCAGCACGACCTCGCTTCACCAGTGCAGACTCTCTTCTCCAGCGTGGACTCACTTCACCAACGCGAACTCTCTCCTCCAGCGCAGACTCACTTCACTGACTTCACCAGCGTGGACTCACACGCATTCACAAGGAAACGATGGCTCTACTTTGGCAGGCGACTCCACACAAATTGTATGGCAACAACGACTTCTTAAAATTGTTCACAATCTGATGCGACTCTTCTCTCCTGAGCTCTAATATAAAACGTGACTCAGGTTCTCCCTCCACGATTGACTATCAATAGAAATCTTCACGTAGTGTTGACGGAAGCAGATCTGGGCACACCTCTACTCTGTACACGTCCACTCTTACAGACAAACAATGGATCTCTCGCAGCCCTTTCAGCCCGCAATTATTTCAACGCAGGTGGCTCTGATACAACAACGGTCTCTTCTCCCAACCAAAAGCTCTCAACCAACGATCTCCAAGAATTATCCGTGCAGCAATGATCTCCTCCACGCACAGGCTGCGAGCGAACTCTCAGGTCGTGCAGCCTCTCTGACAAAGAAGGTCGTGCACCTCTCCTACACGCATCAAACTAGCGACAACAATGTTCTCCTCCTCCACACATAGGTGTAGACAGATATCTCAGCACACTGATATCTCAGTGAATGTCTCAATCTGGGCGCTCTCCCTGAGTCAGAGCCAATGCTCCATGTCCTCTCACGCAGACAACAATCCGCGATCCAGCAGCAGTGGTCTGGTGTGGGCTCCTCACTCCATATTCATCATATTCGTCTGCCTCAAACAATCTCCCAACCTTGAGCTCGGATACCAAATTAAAATCAATAACAGTGAGGCCACAAGGGCACATCACAAGTGAGTCTACACTCGCACTTATTGCTTATTAATGTAAATCAATTACATATATATAACACAAGCAACCTTGAACTGACCTCCTACAAAGGTGGATCTGAAACTAATGCAAACCTAAATATGAAAGACACACAACAACTTAATTACGCAGATGTTAACTAAGCATTCTAATTTCTACATTATTCCAACAATGATATTGGCCAAAAAGAAAAATTCATTCACCTAATTCACCAGGCAAACATATATGTATATCACCATAAAATATTGGTAATGCCATTTTCATGGCGAGCTCTATACATTATTTTTGTCATGGCCCATAGGCGAAAGCAATGAAATTATTCAATCATTTATAACCCAATAAAAGGATGAAAGGTTTTCTAATCACATAGAACGGAAGACCACTCTGTGAATCATTGCGCACAATATCCTGTGAAGCATTGCTCACAATATCCTGTGCATGTGGTGTTTGAAGTAGCACAAAGTCAAGCCAGAGACACATGCATAAGGTGCAGATTTTTGGTGTTTGGTCGGTACGTATGAAAATTTTGCCTTTGCGCATTTGAAGTAGTACATGCGAAGGAGCGCACGAGCAAGGGATTTTTTACGGACTGTTCAGGTTGTTTCAATTCAGGTGGTTTTTAAAGTAGAAATAACCCTATTTCTAGCTCTAGCTCTAGCTCTAAATCTAACAGAAGATCTTAACCCTAATTTTTTTGAAATAATTTTAATCATAATTTTAATAGGATAACACTAACCTTGATATTGAAAAAAAATAATTTTCAGATACTCATTAATTATCAAACCATTTAAATAAAGAGTAGTATGGTCATTCTCAAACCATTTAAATAAAGAGCAGTATGGTCATATTTATGGTCATTTAATTAAGTACAAACAACACGAACTGCTGATAGTAGCAGCAACCGAGGGCATTGCAAAGTCCAATAAGAGAACACTAGAGCGAATACCAGCAGATCCTTGTCAGGAATCCCATCAAAGAGCGACGGTTTGATCCATCCTTCGATAACGAGCCACCATCCCAAGTTTACAGAATAGTATTTCTGAGTGTCGTTGGTAAGCCTCCTCGCTTCTAATGTCTTCCTTCCATAAGCTACAGGGATGAACGTTGGAAGTAAGTTATTCCGTATCACTGTAAGGGGCTTGTTTTACCAAAAGCATAATTGAAAAGAAACTTCCAACTTGTATTAAAGTGAGAATAAATTGAGATTGAAGTAATGTACCGAAGGAAGATGTGAAAACCAGCAGAATAATAACAAATCCAAAGCATCTTTCAGACCATTTTCTGGCATAGACATCGATGTAACCTGCCATTATGAAATCTTCAAATCGAGCGCATTAGTATCTTCCTGAAATCTTTAAATCGAGCGCATTTTATAGCGAGTCATAGTCATATAATGGGTCCCAGAATCCTTTAGAAGCAGT
>ML790211.1:81659-143179 GCA_009831015.1 Picea engelmannii
GGGCACATCACAAGTGAGTCTACACTCGCACTTATTGCTTATTAATGTAAATCAATTACATATATATAACACAAGCAACCTTGAACTGACCTCCTACAAAGGTGGATCTGAAACTAATGCAAACCTAAATATGAAAGACACACAACAACTTAATTACGCAGATGTTAACTAAGCATTCTAATTTCTACATTATTCCAACAATGATATTGGCCAAAAAGAAAAATTCATTCACCTAATTCACCAGGCAAACATATATGTATATCACCATAAAATATTGGTAATGCCATTTTCATGGCGAGCTCTATACATTATTTTTGTCATGGCCCATAGGCGAAAGCAATGAAATTATTCAATCATTTATAACCCAATAAAAGGATGAAAGGTTTTCTAATCACATAGAACGGAAGACCACTCTGTGAATCATTGCGCACAATATCCTGTGAAGCATTGCTCACAATATCCTGTGCATGTGGTGTTTGAAGTAGCACAAAGTCAAGCCAGAGACACATGCATAAGGTGCAGATTTTTGGTGTTTGGTCGGTACGTATGAAAATTTTGCCTTTGCGCATTTGAAGTAGTACATGCGAAGGAGCGCACGAGCAAGGGATTTTTTACGGACTGTTCAGGTTGTTTCAATTCAGGTGGTTTTTAAAGTAGAAATAACCCTATTTCTAGCTCTAGCTCTAGCTCTAAATCTAACAGAAGATCTTAACCCTAATTTTTTTGAAATAATTTTAATCATAATTTTAATAGGATAACACTAACCTTGATATTGAAAAAAAATAATTTTCAGATACTCATTAATTATCAAACCATTTAAATAAAGAGTAGTATGGTCATTCTCAAACCATTTAAATAAAGAGCAGTATGGTCATATTTATGGTCATTTAATTAAGTACAAACAACACGAACTGCTGATAGTAGCAGCAACCGAGGGCATTGCAAAGTCCAATAAGAGAACACTAGAGCGAATACCAGCAGATCCTTGTCAGGAATCCCATCAAAGAGCGACGGTTTGATCCATCCTTCGATAACGAGCCACCATCCCAAGTTTACAGAATAGTATTTCTGAGTGTCGTTGGTAAGCCTCCTCGCTTCTAATGTCTTCCTTCCATAAGCTACAGGGATGAACGTTGGAAGTAAGTTATTCCGTATCACTGTAAGGGGCTTGTTTTACCAAAAGCATAATTGAAAAGAAACTTCCAACTTGTATTAAAGTGAGAATAAATTGAGATTGAAGTAATGTACCGAAGGAAGATGTGAAAACCAGCAGAATAATAACAAATCCAAAGCATCTTTCAGACCATTTTCTGGCATAGACATCGATGTAACCTGCCATTATGAAATCTTCAAATCGAGCGCATTAGTATCTTCCTGAAATCTTTAAATCGAGCGCATTTTATAGCGAGTCATAGTCATATAATGGGTCCCAGAATCCTTTAGAAGCAGTGAATTCTTGATAGTGGTAGGATTCTCCATATCCGTCAAAGGCACTAATACAGAAGTAGGATTCTCCATATCGGTCAAAGGCACTAATACAGAAGTAGGATTCTCTTGATATTGCTTATGACCGGTGCACAATCCTGCCGAACAAGAACAAACCAGATCAGAGAAGAAAATACAGCTTTTGAGCTTATTAGAGTTTTTTTTAGAATGCGGTCTGGGTAGTTATGCGTACCGCTGTCTTAACTACCATGTGTCGACCTATTCATGCGCGTTAACTGAAACGCACTGCTCTCGAATTAATGTATATTCATGCCTGTATGTAATTATATGAGTCCAACCACTGCGTTAACTGAAACACATGCCGCTTGATATCCAAAAAAAAACGTGGTCATTGCACTGGAATTAATGTGTATTATTCCCTGTTAAATAATTGAACGCCCAATCACTGCTTTAACTGAAACGAATGCCGCTTGATATCCAAAAGCAAAAGTGGTCATTACTGCTTTAACTGAAACGCATGCCGCTTGATATCCAAAAACAAAAGTGGTCATTGCTTTGGAATTAATGTATATTATTCCCTGTTAAATAATTGAACGTGTCAATGAGCATTCTATACAGATTGATTAATCTTTAATTAGTTAAATTTGGATTAATTTTTAATTAGTTAAATCCTTAATTAGTTAAACTTAGTAATGAGTGGTTAATAAAAATATTTCATTAATTATTAATTGTTAGCCATTAGATTGAAATTAAACCATCAATTCCAATAGGGAACACCTGACCATATAGGATTCTGTAAAATTGTTGTTATATTCAAAGCTTCCCGTCAAAATTCACCAAATTTAAAGTTTACACTCTTTTGGACATGGAATAATCAGTCTTTAACTCTAGTTAAAATAAAACGAAATGATTGGGTCCAGCTCTATAAATAAGGAGCTGTGTTTGCTCCCAGACTGAAGAACCCTGTTTTGGCTAGTTTTAGAGATGGCTGCCTAGTTTTAGAGATGGCTGCCCTCTCAGGTGATGATTACAGTGTAAAAATAGTTAGCAAGGAAGTTCTAGTTAATGTTCTTTCTATCCAAGAGCATCGGCTTCCTCTGTCCAATTTGGATCTGACAATTCCTCCTGTTTCGGTGAGCCTTTTCTGTCCAAGAGCATCGACCTACCCAGTCCAATTTGGATCTCACAATTCCTCCTGTTTCGGTGAGCGTTTTCTTAGGTTATAAGAAGCCCGCCACCAGATCAGAATCCTCCTTCGCAGAGGAGGCTACCCATGATCTGAAAAGTTCGCTATCAGAGGCATTGTTATCCAATGGTATCCAATACCTATGGGGAGCCGGAATTGCTTTGCAACAACCAGGGCGTCGAATTCATTCAAGCTAGTGCGAACATAGGACTTGCTGAGTTGGACTTGTACAATCCTGATAAAACCGTGGAGGGGAAGCTCGTTCCTATGCTTTCAAATAGCTCCGTATTTGCTGCACAAGTAAGTATTTGTGATTTTTTTCAATGGAATTCAGCGTTAGGCCTTTCCACATCTCCCTCCTCACACGCACAATAGTGAGAGAGACAATAGTTTATCAAAACCGTGAGTATGAATAGAGCAAAGTCTTATTCAAATTTATTTTGACTCAAGAGATCGTTATGGTAAATGATTAGTTTTTTTTTCAGGTAACAAAATTTAGTTGCGGAGGTATTATTATTGGGTGCACATTTGATCATATGGTTGCTGATGCATTTTCTGCCAACATGTTTTTAATATCGTGGGCAAAACTTACTAAAAAGGAGTCCATTAAAATGTATAGCAGAAATAGAATTCAGTATATTAGGAATGCAAGTAAAAGAGTACTTGAGAAGAGGGAAAATAGCTGAGCTAAATAGGCTCAAGAAAATCAAGAACATAAGCAAATGATAGTATAGTTGGTCAGGACAGCTGGCAATGTACAGTTAGACTGTTGAGGTTACATTATATTTAACACTCCCTCTTAAACTCAACAGTTACGAACATCAGCATTGATGATGCCCAAGTGAAAACAAATTTTCCCAATGGCTTTGTGAAGATACTGATCTCGAGAGCCACATAATTGAAGTGCAATATCACCATTATTGACTTGCTCATAGATGAAGTGAAAGCGAGTGTCAATGTGTTTGTTTTTCTTGTGAAAGACACGATTTTTGGATAGAGCAATTGTTGAGGTGTTGTCACAGAAGATAGGAGTTGGATCATTTTCTGTATGGGACATATCTTTCAATATTCTTCTCATCTACACAACTTGACAGGAAGCTAAGGTAGCAGCGACATACTCTGCCTCTGCAGAAGATATTGATACAATTGGCTATTTGTTTGATGCCCATGAAATCAGGTTCGTGCCCAGGTGAAAAACATGTACTGAGGTGTTTTTCTTGTCATCTAGGTTGCGTGCAAAATCATTGTTTGTGTAACCTGAGAGATTATTATTATTAGATTTAGTGTACCATAAGATGAAACTGAGAGTTCCCGCAACATATCTCATAATCCGTTTCGCCATCTTCTAGTGAGAATCTTTGGGGGATTCCATGTATCTGGAAACAACGTTGGTTGCATACATAATATCATCCCTAGTTGTTGTAAGATACAACAAACTGCCTACTAAACTTTTGTACAGGGTAGGGTCCATTGTAGGGCCTTCATCTTTCTTGCTTAATTTTGTGCCTAGGGGTATAGGGGTTTCTGCTAGATTGCATTCTTCTATGCAGAATTTTTTGATGATGTCTGCTGCATACTTTTTCTGACAGACAAAAATTCCTTTGGTTGATTGATCAACCTCAATCCCCAAAAAATATTTCATTAGGCCAAGATCTATCATCTCAAACTCAGATTGCATGGCACGTTTAAAATTGGTTAACTCAAGATTTCCAGTATATATCATATCATCAACATATAAACATACAATAAAAAATTTACCTTCTTGATCTGTTTTGGTGTAAAGGGTTGGCTCATTTTGGCTTCTGCTGAAACCACTTTTGATCAGGTAATTATAAATTCTACTGTACCAAGCTCTTGGAGCTTGCTTTAAGACATGCAAGGCTTTCTTCAACCGATATACTTTGGTTGGTTTCTCTTGGACTTCAAATCCAGGTGGCTGATCAACATAAACTTCTTCTTCTAAGAAACCATTCAGAAAAGCTGAGTTGACATCCATTTGGTATACTTGTCATTTGTGTTGGGCTGCTATGGCCAATAGAGTCCGTACAGTGTCTAATCTTTCTACTGGAGAAAAAGTTTCACCATAATCAGTACCTGGTTTTTGTGAGAATCCTTTGGCAACGAGTTTTGCCTTGTGTTTTTCAAAGTGCCTTTCTTCGTTGAGTTTAGTTTTGTAAACCCACTTGACACCAATACTCTTCTTGTGTCTCGGCAAATCAAGAAGATCCCATGTCTTGTTCTTCTCAATGGAGTCAATCTGTTGGTTCATGGCTTGAACCCAATGTGGCTCCTTAGCTGCTTCTTTAAAATATGTAGGTTGACATGACATTAAGGAAAAAAGATTGTGTTGTTCAATGTCATCCAACTGCTGATGGATTTCTCTCAAACTTCGAGTTCTCTGATTTTGAGGTTCAGAGAATGAGTCTCTGCTTGAAGTTGAGTTATTATGATAGTTTTCAGGTTGTCCTTCTACCCGCAGTCTTGGAAGAGCAGGTTGAGGTATTGGCTGTCCTAAATTTTCTACGTTTTTAGAACTTGGCAGCAATGGATTTTGACTGTCCATTTGTTGATTTTCAGATTCGTTTCAGAGTTGATTTTCCAGAAATTTTACATCTCTGCTGAGAATTAGTTTCTTTGAGATTGGGTTGTAAAGTCTATAAGTTTTAGATGTTTCACTGTATCCAATAAACATACATTTCTCACTTCTATCATCCAGTTTCTTTCTTAATTCAGAAGGTATGTGAACATATGCTATGCATCTGAATGTCCTTAGATGAGAAACATTTAGCTTTGTCCTACTCCATGCTTCTTGAGGGACTTTCATCTTTAGATTGGTGGTTGGAGATCTATCCAAGAGATACGCTGAGCATGCTACTGCATCAGCCCAAAAAGTATTTGACAAACATTTCTCTTTGAGTAGGCTTCTTGCCATGTTCATTATTGTCTGGTTTTTTCTTTCAGCCACTCCATTCTGTTGTGGAGTATACCTGGCTGTAGTTTGCATGATATTGCCTTGTGATTTACATAAATTTGCAAATTCGTTGGAGTTGTATTCTCTTCCTCCATTGGACCTGAGTGATTTTATATAATTGTCACTCTATTTTTCAGCTTCTGCTTTGAATTCTTTGAATTTTGCAAAAGTGTCAGACTTGTGTCTTAGAAAATAGATCCAGATTTTCCTGCTAAAGTCATCGATAAACGTTAGAAAATAAAGCCTACCACCTATTGACTCTGTTTGCATTGGTCCACATAGGTCAGTGTGAACAAGTTTGAGATGTTGTTTGGCTTGAGTAGAGGACTGCGAAAAACTAGTTATGTTATGTTTTCCAAGTATGTAAGACTCACATGGGGAATTTTTCTCTTTGAAGATAGGGAGACCTTTGACCATGGAGTGCTTTTGTATAAGACTTAGACTCTGAAAGGGTAGATTTCCAAGTCTTGTATGCCAAACCATAGATTCATTGGGGGTGGATGCACTTTGTGCATATGTTTGGATCAGATTTACAATTTTGAGGGTCAGGGGAAACATCCTATTCTGAGTCATATGGATTTCATAAATTAATTTTCTGCTGGGGGTTTTATCGTATATCTTGAAAGATGCTCCCTCAAAAATTACCTTATAGACATGTTCAATGAGCTGTCCTACACTTAGAAGATTATGTTTCAGATATGGAACATGATAAACGTTGTTTATGTCCTTCTTTAAATTTTGTTTAGTAAGAATAGGTATATTTCCTTTTCCTTGAACTTTGACTAAGGATTCATTTCCAAGTGTAATATCAGATGAGATTGAAGAATCAATGCATGAAAGTAAATCTTTGTTACCTGTCATGTGATTGTTGCATCCACTGTCCAACAACCAGAGATCTTTAGGTTGTTCTTCAGTCTTGTGGCATGAGAGAAACATACCTCTTGAGGTTTCTCCCATATAATTTGACACATGTACTATGCCTGAGAGATGATCTTCTTGCTTCTTCCCGCATTCAGATTCATAGTGCCAATAATTTTTGTAGTAATAGCATTGTATGCTTGATTTTTCATTTGATGTTCTCCCTCTGCCTCTTTTAGGCTGGAAATTTTGATTCTAGTGTTGTTGTCTGTGACCTTGGAAATTTTGATTCTGGTTCTGTTGTCTGTTACCTCCATTTGAGTGTTGGTTACTTGTAATGTTCCCTCGTCCTTGGTGACCTCTGCCTCTCCCTCTACTGAAGGAGAATTGAGTTTTAAAGACATTGGTGATTGACTCATATGTGAGATGCAGTCTGGTCTCATGTGTTACCAGGGAACCAATTAGTTCATCTGTTGAGAAACATGACAGATCCTTGGATTCAAGGATTGTTGTAACAACCATTTAAAATTTCTTTGGTAAACTTATGAGGAATATCTCAACAATGCGTTTATTAGGGATGACTTCACCAGTCAATCTAATCTGGTTCACGATTCCCATGAATCTGGTCATAAACTGATCCACATTTTCAGACTCTATCATTCTTAAAGTCTCGAATTGTGTCCTCAAGGTCTACAGTTTGACTGTTTTGACCCTGTCATTTATTTGGTAGGCTGATTTAAGGATGTCCCAAGCCTGTTTTGAAGTACCAATGCCTATGATTTTTGAGAAAATCGAGTCATCCACTGAATTTTGAATCCAAAATTTGACTTAATTCTCTCTGTTCCTCTATGTTGCTTGAGCAGTTCTCTACTGGTTTGTCATGGCGAAAAGGTGTGTTGGACATATCCAAGATCCACTAGATCCCAACACTCTTGTGCTTGCAAGAAGGATCTCATTCGAAGAGACCAAAACTCATAATTCTTTCCAAGAAGAATCAGACCTAGAGTTGGTCCTAAATTGCTAGGCATGGCCATCTTTAAAGAATTTAACAAAACAAAAAACAAAAAATTGTTAGAAAATTTCATGTTTACCTGTTTCCTGCGTGTAAAACCAGGTCTTCTAATTTCTTGCAATGACTGCAGACCGAAAAACGCGATGTAAACCACTTCTTTAACTTCGATCAAGCTCAATATGACTATCTGAGCGAAAGATCTATTGATTCAAGGTTTTGAGCTATGTTCTTTAGCAACTGTAGCCTCTTTAATGGTGGAATAGGGATTTCTGAGTTTACTTGAGAGCCAAAGAAAGTTTAGCTTCTTCTCATATGACCGTGGGTAGAAAAAAAAATAGGTTCTACGGGATTTCGCGTTTCGAGACTTCACATTTTGACGTTGAAGGTAGTAGTTCCTTCGAATAGTTGAAATGCGAAATTGCTTCAAGGATCAATGATCCTCGTTGATTTGAGATCAACGACCATAGTTTCTTTTGGAATATCATGATAAACGATCTACAATCCTCCATGATCAGAGATCTAATGGTCCAGATCTACACTCGATCAACGACTCAGATTATTTTTGAATGTCGCGTATCGCTAGTTTACGAGACTCTCGCCTCTGATTTCCCGATAGCCGAAATCACGATGGTGCTTGCATCGATGATCTAGATATTCCTATGATATGACAGTCCAGATCCTTTCGTGATTTAGCGAATCTGTATTTCGTGACTCTTAAACTCTCGTCATGATGTTCCCCAAACCCCGAACTCTGAAATGTCGAAATTTTGATGGCACTTGGATCTGCTGCCACTTGTCCTTTGAGATGGACGGTCCTGATTTTCTCGTGAAATATTCTTTCCCCAGTCTTCACCTTCGTTCTCTCGGTGATTAAAAAAAACACCAATGGATTTCGGATATTCTCCACCTGTCAGTCCAGATCCAATGGTTGGAGTGATTTTGGGATTTCGAGATTTCGCGTATCGGGGTATGGAGTGCAGTCTCCTATGCTCGTCCAACTCCCGATTCCCGATTTCGCGATACCGTCAGATCGATGGCTCATTATCTTTCTCGATCCAACGGTTCAGATCGAGTCGTGATTTCACAATTCGCGAATTCTCACCGCAGTGTTCTCTGGCGTTTACTCCCTGTGAGTCAACGAAATGCTGAGATCTCACCACGTGTCCTCCTTGATGGACGATCCCAATGATTTCGGGATTTCATGACTTCGCAAGTCGACTTTTCTCCTATGTGCTTCAGAGGACTTAACCTCGTGCACTTTCTCCTGGATCCGACGACTATCATTCCTCTGTGCCAAATCTAACGACTGAAAATCTTTTTCCTTTTTTGCGTGCTCCTCGTCCTTTCTGAACTTGATTAACGCCTCTGATCTGTTAGAGGAACCGATCTTACGGCCGCGTCTGTCTGTCCTTTTCTCCTTTAGCATGCTCTTTGCCTGCTTCTACAAAGAGTTTCTCCTAAGGAAGAAAATTCGTGAATCTTTCACGAATTTAAAGAGTTTCACAAGCTCTTTTAAACATTTCTTCCTTCTGCAACAATATTTCACCAATTTGAAAGAATTTCCCGAATTCTTTAAGCGTTACTGCCTTCTACAACAATCTTTCACTGATTTGAAAGAATTTCGCGATTTCTTTAAACGTTTCTGCCTTCTGTAGAAATTTTTCATTGATTTGAAAGAATTCCGCGAGTTCTTTAAACGTTTATGCCTTCTGCAACAATCTTTCAAGAATTTTGAGAGAATTTCTTTGAATTCTTCAAACGTTTCTGCCTTCTGCAGCTTTGACTCCTCAATCTTTTGAGTGTATTGCACTCTTCTTCCTTGTGTGTTCTTTCTGCGATGATCTTTTGAGCGGATGGCGGACTACGGAGTTCTCTCCAGACTTTGTGAAGAATCTCACATCCTATGCTCTCGTTCATAGTGTATCTCTGTGCTTCTTTGGATCGGGTTGCTCTCCAGGCTATGTGAAGAGGCTTACTATTGAAGCTCTGATACCATGATAAAGTTAGAAGAAGAGAATATAGAGCAAGATCTGAGTAGAAATGGAATTCAGTATATTAGGAATGCAAGTAAAAGAATACTTGAGAAGAGGGAAAATAACTGAGCTAAATAGGCTCAAGCAAATCAAGAACATAAGCAAATGATAGTACAATTGGCCAGGACAACTGGCAGTGTACAATTATATTGTTAAGGTTACATTATATTTAACATTTTTGATTACCTATGGAAGTTATTGATCCTTAGTCAGGAGATCCACAATTATATAAATTGTAGCATGGGTGTGATAATAGATGGTCACACCCGTTTAACAAACATGTGAATGCCATCTAACTACTTTGGCAATGTATTGTTATTACCTTTTGTCAAAGCTCAGGCCAAAGATATATAAACCCAACCATTCAGTTGGGGTACTGAGCTAATTCATAATGTATATAGCTAATTCATAATGTTATATACAGTGCTGCAAGTGAGGAGCATTTTCAAAGCTTAACTGATTGGGTGGAGATGATCCGACCAGACCCTGGCTTGGCTACTATTTATTGCGGACGAGACCTTTCATCATCTAATGGTCCTAGTATTTTGGTTTCCTCCGGGTTACACTTTCCTTTGTCCGAGATCGATTTTGGATGGGGCAAACGTTGCTTTGGAAGTTACCATTTTCCTTGGGGTGGGGAAGCCGGTTATGTAATGCCATTAGCAAGTTGTTTAGTAGATGGAAGTTGGGTGGTATACATGCATCTTCCTCTAAATCAATTAGAGTCCCATGTTGACTGCGTTTTCCATCGTCTTATGTCAAATTTTTTAGAGATGTATTAATTTACTAAAGTACTATATTATTATTCTTTTTTAATAACTGGAATATGCGATTGAGATAACTTATGTTTTTTAATAACTGGAATATGCGATTGAGATAACTTATGTTTTTTAATAACTGGAATATGTGATTGAGATAACTTATGTTTTTTAATAACTGGAATATGTGATTTGGGGGCTTTGATATGAGTGGAGGGGGCTTTGATATGTGTAACGCTTCTCCATGACATTAGTAGAAAAAAAACCATTATGTTTATAAACAAGGGGAGCTGCAAAGCAGCAAGCCCCTACCTTGAGTGGCGTTAAAGCTTTAACAGAAAAAGAAAGAATTGTAAATTTTACAGCCATTAGCAACCCAAAGCTTTAACAGAAAAAGAATTGTAAAGTTTACAACCATTAGCAACCCAAGTTTACAATGCATTGTTTCATAGTTGAGTTATATTGAGAGCTTATAATTACGTACTTATATGGGAGTAAAAATGTTTGATGTCTTAAACATACCTAAAAATAAATATAAAATTATTCATTCAGTAATTTGCTACTTGATATAATTGGCTACTTAAGATGAAATGTTAATAGAAATAATTAATTACTATTTCAATTTAGCAAAATAATATTAAAAAATAGATGAGATTAAGTACAAGTTTATGATATATAAAATTATTCATTCAGTAATTTGCTACTTGAGATAATTTGCTACTTAAGATGAAATGTTAATAGAAATAACTAATTACTATTACAATTCAGCAAAATAATATTAAAAAATAGATGAGATTAAGTACAAGTTTATGATAGCTCAACCAAAAATAACTATAATTTAATATTTTGAAAAAAGATATTTGAAGAAAATTTTAATGGTTGAACTCATACTCAATATATCTACATACGTTTTGCTAAGAAAAACTGAACTCTTCCATGTACACAGTTACATAAATGGATGCAAAACCTGGATGAAAAGGTAAGCGTTTGACCATTATCAAGATGGTACTAGATGCTATTCTTTAACTTTAACAAGAAGAGCTATTGTCGCGTCTCAGTTGAGACTCATATTTTAATATATATCTATCCAACATTCCAAGCTAGATTATTTCCAAAAACTTGAAATCCTTGAACAAGAGCCTTCCCATGGTAATATGCATCTCTCTAGAACTCGTTTTGTTAGACTTTTTCTCTGCACCCATAGAAATATTTAAAGAGAAATCTGCACTAAAAACAATTTCTGACTTTAGATTTTCGAAGGATTTCTAAAAATAAAAGTATAGGATGAATTAGCTGGACAAGGATGAATTAGCTCGACAAGTAAGCAATGAGCTTGGAAAATGAATGAGGCAGAGGAAGTGGTTATGTTTAATTTGTGTTGCATTGGTGAAATTTAATTTTCATTACTCCTTAGTTTAACCATGTTGTATTTCCTCCAAGCCGTTCCTTCTGAAACGTTGTAGAAAAACAATTTTAGCGAAAATGCCAAGGTGTCTCAGATGTAGCAGCGAAACCTCAAGACCTTAATCTCTGATACCATATGTTAAGAACCAAATATCAATATAGCATAGAAAAACCTCGGAAAAAATACTCAACGCATTGAAAAAGAGATAATTTCAGATAATAAGCCTCTTCGAGGGGGCAACCTCCTTTTACCCCACTTAGATGTTCAAGTACAAGAGACGGATCGGTGGATCCAAAGGCAGAGCAACGGACTAAAAATTGACAAAAGTTTGATATTCTTGGTGATTCACCACCTTCAGGATTGAAGTGTGTTTGGTGATACAAGGATCTATTGTCTGATCAAATAAGCATACACTTGTAGATATGGAGAATCCTCTGGCGAAGACCTACCTCAACGAATCCAACAAGTTATAAACCTGGACAACGCTTAAAGCATTGTATGAAACTAGTAACACAAATCGCATTTTGTTCCTGAAAACTAAATTGCTAGGCATTAAGATGGATGGAAATGTTTTTGGATCATATTAAAGAGGTGAAAGACAAGTTAGGAAATATAGGGGAAACATTTTCCAACACTGATCTTGTCACTATTACATTAAATGGTATGCTAGAAGATTATCAGATGTTCATAACATGTCTCCCAGCAAGGGAGAAACATCCTACTTTTGAAGAACTGATAGGTATTTTGCTACAAGAGGAAGAGAGGCGCGAGAATCTAAATCTTCAGAATAAATATTTGGCATTGTGGTAAAATAAGAGATCTATGAGAAGGAGATCGGGAGAAACAGGCTGAGGAGGCAGTTCATGGCAAGGAGGCAGTTCATCGCAGAGAAGACAATCTCCAAGGCCGAATCAAGGTATGCAATCTGACAGGAATGAGTCAAAGAGCTATTTTTATTGTGGTCGACCTAGACATGTTGTTAAAGACTGTCATAAGAAGAAGAGTGATAAGGCTAGGAATAAACCTAGAACACATTCACGTCACTATGCAGAAAAATAGTCAAATCATGATCTCAGATTGTTTATTGCTAGTGATGATATTGATGAACCCCCGAATTTTGATTCACGGGATATTAATTTGTTTGTGTCTAATGGTTCTTTATATGATGAAATGAATGATATTGATTTCTGGTTTGTGTATTCTGGAGCATCAATACATATGACTTGTAATAAGAACCGGTATGTTAATTTTAAAGAAACACAGAATGGTGCCAACATATATCTTGGAGATGACCGCGCTCATAAGATCAAGGGATATGGAGACATTCCTATGACATTGTCGAATGGTTTGTCACATTTACAATGTGTTGTATGTGCCAAGGATAAATGAAATTTTGATCTCTTTGTCCACCATTACAGATAAGAACTTGAAGGTTGAATTCTTCAAGAATTATTGCATAGTGAAGGATCTGCTGGACCAATTCAAAACTGTTGCAACGAGACTCAGAGAAGAAGGCCTATACAGACTTGATTTTACCAGCAAAGAACATCACGCACTGACTTCTGCAACTATGCCAACAAATATTCTTTTCCATCAAAGGTATGGCTGCATCAATCATCCTAATTTATTGTTATTACAGAAAAATAATATGGTTGAAAGACTTCCCATGTTAAAGAATGAGAATGTTGTTTTTGATGGATGCGCATTAGGAAAGATGCAGATATATGAATTCCCCTCTAATCCTAATAGGAAAAAGAGAGATGTGTTAGATCTTGTGCATACTGATGTTTGCAGGCCTATGCAAACTAGGTCTTTAGGAGGTGCATTTTTCTTTCTGTTATTTATTGATGATTGCACGCGATACACATGGGTTTACTTACTTAAAAGAAAAAATGATGTTTTTGAGTACTTTAAGGAATTCAGAACCATGGTGAAAACACACACAATTAAATCCATTAAAATCCTCCGTTCAGATCAAGAGGGTGAGTATAAATTAGGGGGCTTCATCAAATATTGCAAAGATCATGGAATAGTACAACAGTTTATAGTACCTCACATTCCACAATAGAATAGAGTCGTTGAAAGGAAAAATAGAGCTCTGGTAGAGTGTACACGCAGTATGATGAAAGGTAATAATCTCTCGAATGCATTTTGGGTTGAATCCATAAATACTGCAGTTTACTTAAAGAATAGAAGTCCAACAAGGTGTCTTGATAATGTCATTCCTTTTGAATCCTTGTATGGTTCCAAACCTACATTTCATAATTTGAAAGTATTTAGGTGTAAGGTTTTTTCCCATACTCCAAAGGAGAATAGGAAGAAATTGGATGTTAAAGCCATTAAATGTATTTTCATAGGGTATTGTTCTGAATTCAAAGCATACAAATTGTTTGATCATTCTACTCACAAAGTATTTGCAAATAGAGATGTACTTTTCCATGAGCGGGAAGAAGGAAATCATGACATCAATAGTCATGAGGAATGACATCGACTTCTTGATGAAGGAGTTAAAGAACATAAACAAAAACCATCACAACAACAGTAGCCACAACTGCAGCGACAACAACATCAAGAAGGACTCATTGATATGGACACTTCAAGCAGTCACAGTTCACCTAGAGGCGAAGACATATCCTCACAAAGTGGGCAGGAAGATAATCAATTGATAAGATCTTCATGACAGTTTTGGCTCCCTTAAAGGTATAGAGACTATGCCCTAATGAGCATCAATTCAAATGTCATAGAACCCATGATTTTTTATGAAGCCAATGAGCATGATGAATCGCGAAATGTAATGGAGGAAGAATATGAATCTATAATGAAAAAAGATACTTGGGAAATGACTGAATTTCCTTAACATAAGAAGCCCATTGGATGAAAATGGATATAGAAACACAGGTTTAAATCAGATGGTAGTATAGATAAATATAAGGCTATACTAGTGGAAAAGAGGTATTCACAAAAAAAAGGTATTGATTATGCTGAAACATTTTCACCGGTAGCTAAATTGAATATTATCAGATTGCTAATTGCTTTAGCTACAAAATATCATTGGAAGTTGCACCAATTAGACGTTAAATTTTCATTTTTGAATGGTGAGTTAAAGGAGGAGGTTTACCTTAAACAACCTGAAGGGTTTGTGGAACAAGGGCAAGAACACTTACTGCGTAAGTTAAAAAAAACATTGTATGGACTAAAACAGGCACCTAGGTCATGGTATGAGAAGATAAACTCTTTCTTTGTTCAATAGGGTTTTATGAGGAGCAAAGGTGATCCAAATCTGTATACGAAATTTGATGAGCAGGGGTATATAGTATTGATTTCCTTATATGTTGATGATTTAATAACTACAAGAAATGCAGGGAAATTAATTGATGAAATCAAGGAGAAGTTGTCAAAAGTTTTTGAAATGAAAGATATTCATGAGTTACACTACTGCCTAGGTCTTGAAGTTTGGAGAAATGCAGGCCAAACTTTTTTTTGTCAAAGTAAGTATGTCAGAGAGGTACTTAACAAATTTAAAATGGATCAGTGGAAATCTTCTATTGTTCTCATCCAGAAGAATGCGAACATTTCTTATGATGATGGTTTGGAAGAGGTGAATGGAACTATGTATATATAGATGGTCGGTAGTTTGAATTATCTCACCACAACCATACTTGATATTGCATACTCTGTGAGTGTGTTAAGTCGGTTTATGGGGAAACCTCTAGAAAGCCATTGGAATGCAACAAAGGTAGTACTCAGGTATCTAAAATAAACACTTGATTATGGTATTAAATATACTGATGCATCCAATGTTGAGTTAATAGACTACTCAGATTCTGATTGGGCTGGCAATCCGGATGATCGAATATCAAGCACTAAATATGTGTTTGGCATTGGATCTAGAGTTGTTTCATGGAGTAGTAAAAAACAACCTATTCTATCGTTGTCTTCTATTGAAGCAGAATATAAATCCTTGTGTGGAGCAAATTGTGAAGTTGTTCAGTTGAGAAGACTTCTTCAATATGTTGGAAAAGAACAAAAGGAACCTACAATGATCAAATGTGATCATCAAATTTCAATTAATCTTGCGAATAATCTGATTTTTCATGCAAGGACAAAGCATGTTGATGCTCAGTTTTATTTTGTTAGATAAAAGTTGCAGTCAAATGAAATAGCTCTTATGTATTGTAATACTTGTGAAAATGTAAAGATTAAGTTTGAGTTGTTTAGGGAGATGTTAGGTGTAAGAGTCAATCCATTCTCCATTAAGGGGGAGAGTTGGAAATAATGGATCAACTTCAAGAGATAGTTACGTAGAAAAAATCTATTAGTCAAGAGTCAGTAGCATAGTTGAACTATAATTCACTTAATGTAGATTCTAGTTTTCTATGTTTTGATGTAACCGACTAAGTAGAGTAGTTTCCTATATAATAATGTAATGAGTCTTCATTGAATAATATAGATTGTGATAGTGGCCTCGGGTGTGTGTGTGTTTGTTTCTCATAATTCGAAGTGAAACATGTAAGGGACTCTACGACATTGTCAATGAATGGACCTCATGTTGCCATAGAATTTTAACAACACAAAAGGGAAAAGAAAAGCAGGGAGGAGGATCTAAACGAAATGACTCGTGACTCATAGAAATGAGATGATAAAGCATAGCATGACATGAGAAAGCACAGCCCGAGTCCACTCTATCCCTACAAATTTGAATCATTGCGGAGAAAGCTGCTAATTCGATTTTCCTTCTTATACTCCACCATCCCCTCCCCTCCCAATCCATGCATCAAGATTCTCATGTTAAGGGACAGATGTTGAAATGAGGAATTTCCTAGAATGACATTGTTGCAACATCTAGTAGCACCAGGAAGCAAATAATCAAGATAGTATAAAACTATCTCAACAAAATAAGTAAGCCATAACTTCCAGGTATAAATGGTAATTCTTTATATATGTAATTTCATTACTCCTTGATTTCTTTTTCTAATTAAGCAAGATTAGTAATTTTCTAATTAAGAAAGATCATTATAGAGAAAGAATGAATAAGTATATTATTCATCGTGGCAAATATAATACAACAGTCATTAACCTTGAATACAGCAGTGAAATATAGATTTTTCCAATTACATTAAAGTAACAATTATCAAAAGGTTGTGCCTACTATAACTAATTCCAACAACTAGCTATAAACACAGGTTTTTGGAGCATATAATATATTATTTGAAATATTATTAAGTAGTTTGAAAATAAATACCTAAACAAAGGTTGTGCCTACTATAACTAATTCCAACAAGTAGCTATAAACACACATGTTTTTGACCATATAATATATTACTTTATAGAACCCTATTTGAAATATTGTTAAGTAGTTTGAAAATAAATACCAAAGCAAGTACTTCTATGAATCTTTTATTCGATTTCTTGAAACCAATGTCCAGAAACTTATATTATTAAATATTAAAAAATGGGTCATCAAAATCTTTTTAAGGAGTAGTTGTTGCTAAAATGCTATGCATGAAATTCTAAGAAAAAAACCCCACCGTGCAGATTGCATCTCCACTGATGTAGGTTGACGAAAACGGAAGAAAATGCCAAAGATTGTTTGTTGCAGTTGTCTTTTGTGCATTTTCCAAATAGGACTTGCAAAAGAATAAAGCTAAGAAAGAGATTAGGAAAAAAGCGCTGCAATGTATAGACATGTTACAATTTATAGTTGCAATGAATAGACATGTTACAATTTGAATTTATAGATGATGCAAGAGTTTATAACTAGAACTGCATAGCACACAACAATTACTTATTTTAATTATCTTGGAAAAAATAAAATTTGAGAATTTAAAAGACCAAAAATGGATTCATGTCTAAAAATAGAATAGGCTCTTACCATCTTTGTTTTTTCTTACTGTTGAATCAGATGATGATGCACATGAGTAAATGTCTAAGGACGCAGAATAGAAAATATGTTACAGCTATAAGAAAATAATACCAAGGGTTTGAAGCTGTCACTTACTAGCTAAGGTAAGGCCTTCACGTTAGCTAAAAAAAACAATACCAAAGCTTTGAGAATAATACCAATGGTGTGAAGCTCTCACTTAAGAGAGAGAAGGTAAGGTCTTCACGTGAGCTACCAGGAAAATAAGGTATGGGTGTCGTTCTCACTTATGAGCTAGAAGGTTAGGCCTTCACGCTAACTACCTATGGAAAACAAGGTATGGAATGACTAAATACTAAATAACAGATTTAATACATGGTGACTCAGTGACTTGAAATACAAAACTTTTAAGGGGATCCTTGCATGTGTGCCATATGAGGTTCTAGAGAAAACATCATACTTAGGAGAAGACAACAGATGTTTTGAATAAGAATATAAACATTTAATTTTATGAACTAATGCTAACATTAATCCACTTCCAAATATGTAGTACACATAACTATCCATTTCTTTAAATTTGAATAAGATTCAATTAGAAACACATAAAAAAACATTTCTTTTTCCAACCCATGAGTGTTTACAATTCTCTATAAAATAGGTGGAATATCCCTCTTTCTATGCTAAATTTATATGAATAAGATTGAATTAGAAACACATACAAAAAATTTCTTCAAACCAATGTGTGTTTACAATTCTCTATAAAATGGGTAGAATATCCCTCTTTCTTTGGTTAAGTTATATGAATAAGATTCAATTATAAACACATAAAAAAACATTTCTTCTGCTTGAGTGTTTAAGTAATATACAAACATTCTATATCATTGCATACAAACATTCTATACCATTGCTAAAGGGTAGTTTAAATTGGAGTAATAAAAATTATGAAGAAATTCAAGAGTATGTATTTGTTGAATTACATGTATTCTTTAAGCATTAAAACATGGTAGGAGGTTACATCATAATAATAAAATGTATGTTCAATTTCAAATAATAAGACAAAGTTACTAGGAAATTCAAGAATATATATTTACTCAATAAGATCTATTCCTTAATCAATTACATGTATTCCTTGAGCATGATCTATTCCTTAATCAATTACATGTATTCCTTGAGCATGTAAACATGTAAAAGGTTACATTATAATAATAGGTGTTGACCAAACGTTTTACTTTTTGGGTTTTTTGAATTGATAAATGAATTCACAGTGTTGAAAAACCCCTGGGGCATTTGGATTATACATGCTTAGCCACTCAAATCTGCAGATCCAACCATTCATCACTCGGTTTTGGGCAAAATCAAATGAAAAAAATAGCCAGAAAACCCCCAAAAGGTAGAACTTTTAGACTACTCTTATAATAATATAACACATGTAAATTTTATTTAGACTTATACAAATCAATTACTTTCTTCAAAATCCATTTAATTTCAAAACCCAAAAAGACAAATTCC
The DNA here is from genome assembly GCA_009831015.1 of Picea engelmannii. Classification (NCBI taxonomy): domain Eukaryota; kingdom Viridiplantae; phylum Streptophyta; class Pinopsida; order Pinales; family Pinaceae; genus Picea; species Picea engelmannii. Next base: position 100,698 of record ML790211.1, read on the forward strand.
CAAGGTTTGCTCATTATGCGGTTTCTTTTGAATCAAATGATCACTTATAAACAATCAAGAAAAATAATTACTACACTTGATAAGAGATTGAAAAAATACTTAAGCAAGCATATATTACCTAGTTAGTCATAGGGTTAAAACCTAGAAAATCCCCCATAAAACCCCCTCAAATTCAAAGTTTTAAACATGGAACACATGTTAGATGATGTACATGCTCTTTTAATGAAGAAAAAGAAGCAATGTTCTAACTCTATTCCTTTCTACAATTCTCTATGCATTGTTCAATTCAAAAAATCCTTAAAAGATAAAACCTGGAAAGAGTTTGAAGTTACAAAGATCTTTATTTTCAGACTGATTAGAACCATTGATCAGGATGGGATTGGTGAAAGGGCATGTACTCTCGTATAACCTAGACACCACAACAAGCCAACAATGCAATAAGTCAAAGGTTTATTCTTAAGGACCTCTATGTTCATCACCAAATAGGAATTCAAGAAACGACTGTTTATTCTTAAGGACCTCTATGTTCATCACCAAATAGGAATTCAAGAAACGATTCTCCATCCAGCATCAAACTGTTGACAAAACTGGCCTAGTTTGAAAATCTCTCTCTACTTAGATTCCTTGCTTGTAATGTCAAAATCAGTGCCAAACATGGGAGGCAGTTTTCCCTAAAATGCAATTTTCCCTCTTGCTTTTCCCAGTGTGCAGGCACTACACAAAAATCAGTGTTGCTTTTCCCAGTGTGCAGGCACTACACAAAAATCAATGTTGGACAAATGGAAATTTGATTTATGGGTAAACCAAAGGAATGGTTTTGTTGCGAATCAACCATTACTTTGCTTACAAACCATTGCATTGAGCTTTATCTCCAACACCCCAATATTCAAAACATAGTGCCAGTGTTGAGTTCATGCAATTCATTGTACTAATTAAATCCCAACAATCATAACATCCATCTATGGAAAACACCATGTTGTTTAGCTAAACTCCGCCTATGCCGACTCAGGTATTCCAACACTATTGAGATTTAGTTAACACAAATGTAAATCCCAACAATCATAACTTCCATCTATGGAAAACACCATGTTGTTTAGCTAAACTCCGCCTATGCAGACTCAGGTATTCCAACGCTATTGGGATTTAGTTAACACAAATGTAAATGCAAGAAGAAACAATCATAACTGGTTTATGGATTCAATTCTCAACTGACCATGTATACTGAAATGAACTATCTAATTAATATACCTCTAATACCCAGCAAATCAATGGATGTCATGCATTATGGATAGGAGTGCCCCAACACCTGAACACCATTCAATCTACAAATATGCAATATAAATTAATTAATAAACATATAAAGGATGTTCATTACTTAGAAAACATGAGAGGGGCTGCACTGGAATGATGAACTAAATCGATCCACCAGACGTCAACTGATATGCCAAATCGAAAGAAGGGACCCCACAATTAAATAACATTAACTCTCTTTAAACCTAATGAGATCGCTGTAGCGTTCAGAGTGACAAGCTATACTGCTCAATGGCAGCGTTCTCACCAGCAATAAGAGTTATGTTTGTATCACTCTACCTTAACAATTGAATAACCGCCTTCCATATTGACAACGATAGCCCAGCATGGAAATAGATGTATACATGTACATTCAAGACTCAGATGCAAGTCAATTCTTTTATATAATGGCTATCACAGTCAAATTAATTCAGTTGCAAACTAAGAGCAAACCATAGAGACTGTTGTAGAAAGTTCTCGCAGCCACGATTTAGATCTGTTGGGGGATTTAACAACTATTTCGAAATTTAAGGGCTTATATTAATTGCCCCTCCAACTGCTCTATGTGAAGGGAATACGTACGGTCTCCCAATTGCACAACAGGACCAGTAAACCAAAAGGTGAAACACCACTCCAGCAAACAAATTTAGGAACTCCACGTGGGGTTGGAGTATATGGCCAACGTCTTTGACACCGTAGCTGTTGATTTCTTCTGAATTCCATTGAAGGGGCGGTCTATGCCGTCACGTCCTCCGTGAAGCTCTACGTGTTTCTATTCGATAATACTAGCACCGCTAATGGTGAACGCGGATAGGTATCAGCTGATACTCCTTAGTCTTTATAATTTTTAACTTGGCGAAATTACTTCACTGCCTAATGGGTAAAACCCCCGCGAATAAAATAAATAAAAGAACCCCGCGTAAAGGAACCCGTTAGTAAATAACTGACGCAGCTAAAACCTTCAGCACAGGAAAATCCCGCGCAATAAATAATCGAATGTACTTAATGGAAACCACATTAAATAAATTATTTGATCAGTGATTATGAGGTTAATCTCCTTAATGAATCTGGGTAATGATTAAAAGCTATGTTTTGAAATCCAAGGAAGATAATCCACAAAAATTTTTCCTTAAATTTCTTGGGACGATTAAAAATATTTTAAACATATTACACAAATAATATTTTAAACATATTACGTACTGATCATAAAAACCATTTTTGTGATTAAAATATCATAAAATCTGGCAAATTGTAAATAGGTATACATCTATTTGTTTAAAAATTGTCTACTCATCGAATTTTGGAGCTAGTGAGTCGGAGGAATGATATGTTGGTAATTGATAGAGTCTTGTGAATCATCTGGCATGATGCAATCCATTTGCAGTTTTATTTTCCGTCTGTTAGTATTTAGATATAGATTGTCTCACTAAATAATGCATAAGTAGTTTTCTAAAATAAATTGTTGTAAGCATTCTTATTATTTGTTTTGTGAGGCTATGTATTGTTATAAAGATCAAGGTTGATCACAATTGAATGCAACCTTTTTGTGCAATTACCTGAATAATAATTATTTCTTCTTTCTATGATATTGTGATTTAATCATTTAGTATTTAGTTTATTGTTATGCTATTCTAATTGAATGATTGTCTAGTCCATAGATAGGCCTGCATAGATCCTTCATTTGGTATGAGAGCTGGTTGATGTTTTAGTGTAATCATGTCAAACTCTAATTCCTTGCCCATTCCAGAATTTAATGGAAGTGATTATGATTATTTGTGCATCAAGAAGATGAGCTTTTTGATAGAGAAAGATCTATGGGAGATTGTAGAAACTAGTTATGAAGCCAGAAGATTGGAACACTCTTAATGCAGATGATAGAGTAGCTAAGAAGGAATCTAGAAGGAAGAATGCTCAAGCTTTATTTCATATTCAAATTGCTCTTAATAAAATCTTGTTTCCAAGAATTGCAAGTGCAAAGACAACAGTGGATAAAGACAACAGTGGATTCCACTCTACAAAAATCTTACCAAGGGAGTGATCAAGTCAAAGTTGTCAAGCTACAGACATTGAAAAGAGAATTTGAGAATTTGAAGATGCAAGAAGCTCAAAATGTAAGTGATTATTGTGTGAGAGTACAATATGTAGTCAATAAGATAGCTACTCTTGGAGAAATTGTGGACAAAAAGGTCTTCATTAAAAAGGTGTTGAGGTCTCTAACACCAAAGTGGAACCATGTTTCCATAAGCATTGAAGAAAGCAAGGATTTGTCTATACTTCAATTTGATCACCTAGTTGGATCTCTTATGTTTCATGAAGAAAGATCGATAGGTTCATTTGCAGAAAGTGGCGAGAAATAGTTTTCTTCAAAATTGCAAATTACAAATAATGAAGATGCCAACACTAGCAACAAAAGAAACCAAAGCCAAGGTAGAGGTCAAAATCAGAATTATCCAAGAGGAAGAGATAGAGACAGATTTGATAAAAGAAATATCTAGTGTTATTATTGTAAAAGGTATGGTCACTTTGAAAGGAATTGTATATTACAAGAAGGTAATAATAAAAAAGGTTTTAATTATGCTCAAGAAGGTGATGAAGCCATTCCAAAGAATTTATTTTTATCTTATGACAAAGCTGAAAATGACACTAAAGATATTTGGTATTTAGATTTAGGGTGTTCTAACCACATGTCAGAAAATAAGAAGCTATTTTCTACAATGAATGAGAGTTTCAAATCCAAGATCAAGCTTGGTCATGACAAAGCATTGGAGGCTTCTACAAAAGGAGCTATGGAAGTCCATACTAAAGAAGGTATGAAAAGTGTTAAAGACATTTATTAAACTCCACAATTAAAGCATAATTTATTGAGTGTTGGCCAATTGTGTGAGAAAAATTATAAGGTGGTGTTAGAAAATCAACAATGTACAATTTATGATAAGAATATAGGGAATAGGGTGGTTACAGTTTGCCTATGTCAAAGAATAAGATAATCTCATAGATATTTGAATAACATAACAACAATTTTGTCAATATGGCATATGAAGAAAAAAGTCGGTTGTGGCATCTCAGGTATGGACATTTGAATTTTGCATAGTCTAAAGCTTCTAACATCAAAAGAATTAGTTTATGTTTTCCCTAAGGTTCAAGAACAGAAGGATATTTGTGAAGGATGTGCTAAATGAAAACATGCAAGAGAGAAATTTTCAAAAGGAAATGCATGGAGGGCCCATTATCCACTTCAGTTAAGACATTTGTAGTCCTATGCAGACAAAGAGTTTGGGTAAGTCATCATATTTTATTACTTTTATTGATGATTACTCATGAAAGTGTTGGTTTTATTTTTTGAAGACTAAGGATGAAGCCTTTGATACATTCAACGGGTTTAAAGTCTTTGTGGAAAATGAAAGAAGTTGCAAAATCAAGTGCTTAAGGACTGATCGTGGAGGAGAATTTTGTTCAATTTTTTTTCATAATTATTGTGATATGAATGGCATCAAAAGAAAACTCACCACTACTTACACACCTCAACAAAATGGAGTATCAGAGAGGAAAAATCGTAGAGTGGTGGAAATGGCAAGAAGTATGTTCCAAAGCAAGGGATTAAGCAATTCTTTTTGGGGTGATGCAATTGCTACATCTTTATATATTCTCAATTGATGTCCCGCAAGTGAACTTGATATGATGACTCCATATGAAGCATGGCATGAAAAAAATCCTAATGTTAATCATTTCATAGTCTTTGTCTATGTAGCCTATGTCCATGTAGTTGATAAAAAAAGACAAATTTAGATCCAAAAAGTGAGTCGTTCATTTTTGTTGGATATAGTAAACAAAGTAAGGCTTACAGATTCTATAATCCCCTCACTAATAGCATTGTTGTGTCAAGAGATGTAATTTTTTATGAAGGGGGAGTTTATGGTCATAAAAGATTCCATGATGATATGTCTAAATCTATTTTGGATAGGGATATTATTGATGATATTGATAATGAGAAACCCACTAATATTTCACTTCGAAGTGCTACAAATCCACCAAGTATCCCCTCATCTAATTCTTTAGTTCCAAGTGCAATCCCAACATCAAATTCAAGTTCTGCAAGGAAGGTAAGAAGATAAAGTGACATTTATGAAAGAAGTAAAAGTCCAACACATGAATAAAATCCAATAGGTGAGACAGTAAATTTTTCTTTACTTTCCAAGGCTTATTTTGAACAATCATGTTTTCAAGATGCATGCACTAATGAGGTTTGGGGGAAAGAAATGCAAGAAGAGATAGATTCTATTCACAGGAATGATACTTGGGAGCTTACAGAACTTCCACATGAAAAGAAAAATGGGTCTACAAGAATAAGTACAATAGTGATGGGAGTGTTGAAAGACACAAGGCAAGATTAGTTGATAAAGGCTTCACACAAAGGTATGGAATTGATTATGAAGAAACATTTGCACCAGTAGAAAGACAAGGGACTGTTATAATGATGCTTTCATCAACATCTCAGAAGAAATAGAGCATTCATCACATGGATGTGGAAAGTGCCCTTTTGAATGGGTACTTAGAAGAATACATGTTTGTGGAACAAAAACAAGGTTTTGAAGTGCAAGGAAAAGAATATCAAGTATACAAGTTGAAGAAGGCTTTGTAAGGCCTCAAGCAAGAACCAAGAACATGGTATGCTAGGATTGATGGATCGATGACTTATTATATATGGGTAGTAGTTCTGAGATAAAGGATGAATTCAAAATTGCTATGATGAATGAATTTGATATGAAAGTTTTGGGTCTCATGCAATATTTTCTAGGTATGGAGGTTTATCAAAATGAAGATGAAATTTTCATTTGTCAAACAAAGTATGAAAAATATATGTTGAAGAAATTTGACATGGTAGATTGTAAAACAACCTCCACTCCAAGTTCTCATGGAATTGTGTTGTTTACAGATGATGGTGTTGTTGATGAGGCAACATACAGAAGTATTGTTGGAAGTTTGATGTTTGTAACCCACACAAGACCTGATATTTCTTATCCAGTTTCTCTTGTTTCAAGGTACATGACAGAGCCATCTGATATACATATGAAGGAATCCAACAGGATTTTGAGGTATGTGAGAGGAACTCTAAATTTTGGTATTCATTAATACACTTCTAAAAGGTTTAATCTTGTTGGATTTAGTGATTCTGATTGGGGAGGTAGTTTGGATGAACGAAAGTCTACATCTGGTAATTGTTTCTCCTTTGGTTCGGGTTTGATTACTTGGAGCTCAAATAAGCAAAGTATAGTTTCACTTTCACCCACGGAAGTAGAGTATGTTGCAGTCACTACACAAGTAATATGGCTTAAAAAATTTCTACAAGAAATTGGAGAGAAAAAAATTCATCCTACAATGATATTTTGTGATAACACTAGTGCCATCGAATCAGCCAAGAATCCAGTCCATCATAACAGGACAAAAAAAAATGATTTAAAGTATCATTTCATTAGATATTTGATGCAAAAGGAGGAAGTAGAACTATGTTATATAAAGACTCAAGAACAACATGCAGATATTTTCACTAAGGCAGTTGCTAAAGTCCAGTTTTTGAAACTTCGAGATCAAATTGTGATCCCTCTCAACATCAACAAGGAGTATACTGGTAATTGATGCAGTTTTTTCAATCATATGACATGATGCAATCCATTTGCAGATTTCTTTTCTCTTTGCTAGTATTTGTCTCACTAAATAATACATGCAAAATGCACGAGTAGCTTTCTAAAATAAATTGTTATAAGCATTCAATCAAGAGAAGCTAATTGTTTTTTCTATGTGGATATGTATTGTTATAAAGATCAAGGTTGATCACAATTGAACGCAACCTTTTTGTGCAATTACCCAAATAATAATTATTTCTTCTTTCTATGATATTGTTATTTAATCATTTAGTATTTAGTATATTGTTATGCTATTCTAATTGAATGATTATCTAGTCCATAGATAGGCCTGCATAGATGCTTCAGGGCCTACCTATACCTTAGGAAGTGAGATCACCTGCGTGGATCGTTGTTTTATTTGAGGATCGCACGAAGGAAAGATCATTGCTGGATAAGTGGATTATCTTAGATGATTATGGAGCTGAGGCTCGTTTTACAAGCGAGACAAATCGTTTTAACTGTGCGCTGAAATTGAATCGTTGTCTATAAATCGTTTTACAGGTGAGACAAAACATCTGGCTGCTAGGCGAATAAGGAACCCTGGACCCGAATGTTTCCGTTCACACTAAAAACCCTGTCTCTATGGGGACATACACGGATAATTTCCATTACAAATTAGATAAACCCCCGTATTCGTTGAGTAAGGATCGTGATATGGGTGTGTTTGCAACCATTTCATCATGTGAAAAGATCATTGCGTGGTGTCGTTTGGAGGTGAAAATAGATCTCTCATGGTATGTGTTGTCGATGCAAGAGGCAGCTCGCTGCTGCGAATATTCACTGCTGGATTCCAAGTATTGTTGTCGATAACATCATAATCATTCTTTGTGTTGACATCTGATTTGAGCGAAATTCAAGGAATTTTCCATTTCGATCCTCCTTGGCGTATGAATTCGAACATAAGCTATCAACACTTATATTTTGGTGTATGAAATTTTCCATTATTGCCCGTGTATTGGGCTTTTTGTCTGGACTGTGATATATATTTTGAAGTTGTCTGGACTGTGATCAAAGGAGACCAATTGGTTGTCTCACTGTGATATATATTTTGAAGCTGCTCAGTAGCGGGATTTAATTGACAACGCAAAGTTCTTCAAACGTCTCCTGGTATCATATCTTATTGTGAGTTTGCAAGGATGGAAAATTCGCTGGAAGAAACCTACCTTAATGAAGCCAACAAATTGGTTGGCTCGAATTTCATCAATTGGAAATTCAAAAGGAAAACCTTGATGGAAGGTTATGGTGTATGGATGATCGTGAAAGGAGATGAAGCACGACCCAATGCAACTTAAAGATGCTAAGACTTCTAGTGAAACCTGGAAAGTACTTAAAGCATTGTATCAGACTAATAATACAAATCACATTCTTTTCCTAAAGAGTAAATTACTAGGTACTATCAAATTTTTATAACATGCCTTGCAGCTAGAGAGAAAGATCCTACTTTTGAGGAACATATTATTGCAAGAGAAAGAAAAGGGCGCAAATTTAAAACCTCATAATTCAGAAATAGCACTATTTCCCTAACAGGAAACCAGGAGGAGGGGAAATTACTTCACACCATAATGAGTAAAAACCTCTTGCATTTAAAAAAAAATTAAAAAAACCCAGTAGTAAATAACTGACGCAGTTAAAACCTTCAACACATGAAAATCCCCAGCGCAATAAATAAATAATCGAATGTACCAAATGGAAACTACATTAAATAAATTAAATAAATAATTGGCTAGTTATTGGTAATGATTAACGATTATGTTTTGAATTCATAAAATCTAAGTTAAAGATTCTAAGAAATGAAGATTTTTTTAGGGGGATATTTGTTTGAAATTTATCAATAAATTGTTGGAATTGTAGATTTAAATGATTATTTCTATAGAATCTGAGTTTTCAGCATGCTAAATCCATTTTTGCATTTAGAAATAGATTTTGAATAACAAAAAATAGTGATTCATATCAATTTATATAGTAGGATTCCAAAAAAAAAAACAATTTAGTAAACAAATAACCAACACCTAAAATTTTATCTTTAAATTTAAATTTTTGATTCAGGACAATGAATATTTTAAACATATTATATCTTATATCTTGATCATAAAAATAAAAATAAAACCATAAAAACCATCTTTGTGATTAAAAGATCATCAAATCTGACACATTTTTAAATAGAGCGATAGACTAGCTGCTATTTTTCAGAGTGCAAAGTTGGCTGTAACTGTTCGGATCATTCTAACAACTATTTTCCAGATTGCAAAGTTGGCTGTAACTATTCGAAGTGATTCCGCAATTAATTAATATTATTTGAACAACAGCGAACATAACAACCCTAGAACAGAGAATATAATTTCACAATAGATTAATACAATAACTTGTGTGTGGAATTTCGTCTTTGGGGATTAGGCCAATTTTAAGATGATGTAGATGTTCAGTTTTTAAAAAAAAATCGGAGGTAGGTCATTTTGAAGGACCCGATCCGTGCAATACAATCCTAGGGAAAGATGACGATAACAACATTTTCAGCCTTGGAGGAACATGCGATGATTGTTCAGAACATTTTCATCCTGTCTTGTTCTTCACGGTGTCTCTAGGGAGGGAACAATGCCAAGTGTCAAAGACATCCTATGGAGGCTTGGAAAATCCTCTCCACTTTAAACGTCATGCTGGCTTTGGGGGACGGATGGGGCAACCCTTAAACTATCATAAAAATAATTTAATTTCATGTCAATTTTTCAAAGATTCTAAAATAATATAATGTTGGAGAAATAGTCAGACAATTCTCAATAAAAAAATTTCATAGAATAAAATTTCAAACCAAAGTTTTTCCATTGGAAACCTTTATCAAACATTACGATACATTAAATGATTTGATTTGATAGAGAAGAAATGTCTCATTAAGAAAATATTAGTAGGAATGGCATGACCATCCTTACACTAAAAAAATAAGAATCTTAAAAATGCTAATGGAAATAAAAGTCCTCAGCATTTCCTATAAGAAAGAAAAATTACTGAAATTATTAAGATTACTCTAATAATATGAAAGAAAACATCTTCACCTAAACGCCATAGTTCAAAAACATCTAAAAAGATTGAATAAAAAATAACATATATTTAAATAAGTCCATATATAACTTTAAAAGAGGGGCATAAAGTTAATACTGAATCTTTATAAGTCAAAGGGAGTCATTCAGCCACAGTCACCCACGAGGAAATGTTTTTATTAAATAGATAAAAATACATTCACCCAAAGAGGCAAAATCTGCAAGGAGGTGGGTTATTCTCTGGCGGGTTCCTTAATCTTTGCAAATATAGTGGTCCTGTAAGATCTTGAGCAACATATGTTGGAGAATAATGGAAAAATGATATACTTAAAAAATTACCAAATCCACAAATTAATAAGGTTGTTAGATGAAGGAGAGTGTGTGAGCGTAGTCTCACTTGAGAGCCCTTGTGGACTCATTGAGGTTGATTAATCTCAGTTTTGAATTTGGTATCAGAGCGCAGGGACTTGTTAATCCACTGCGTAAGAGTTATGTTGTACGAATTGAGGTGAGGCCGAAGCAGATAACGCTGCCAAGTCATCGTTCCAAGAGAAATTGAGGGCCGCACTCTTGCCCAGTTCGTTGATCTGTCGCCTGCTGTGTTAAGCCTGTGGCTAATTGTCTGTCGAGAGAAGTTTGTTTTGGTCGTCACCCGAACCATCATCTGGTGTAATCGTTGCTCAAATAAACAATCTCTTCAAGATTGGGACCACAAATCTGTGGCTGCACACCCCTTTCCGTCCGCGTTCCAGGGTTTCTCGGGTCTTGAACCTACGAACGAAGCGTTTCCATTTGAGCCCACTACTGATTGTTTTGCTTTACTCTAATTTTAAGTTGGCCTCACTGAGTGGTTAAATAAACTCCTTAGCCTTCTGCATCGCTACTAATCACAACTGGTCCTATTTGAATTCCTCCTTTTGATAATTTAGCATCGTTTTTGGGCAAATCCGAAGGTTTCGGTGTCGACTCATGTGGAGCATTTTTTTCCAGTTTCTGTTTTGGATCTTTTTTAAGTACATGCGCAGACCCGATCGATCGTGGTTGCTTTGATTGATCCAGCATGCTTGAATCGGCCAAACCCTAGTTTTTTGTTCAACAGTAGTGGCCGTGGACGATTGCAGAGAAGAATAAGCCCTTGCGGGAATCATCCGAGTTTCGATTTTCGGAGTACCAAGATACGGATTCTGGAATACCCATCTGATCTAAAGGAAACTTGCGCTTGGATCGCCATCGGCTCCTACAGAATCGAGTCACGGGAGAACCACAGGCGGTGTATTCAATCGTGCTTCAAGAACCCTAGTTTGAAGTTTTTTTTATCGTTGTGTCTCGCCGCGGGTTCGATCTTCTCTACCAGGCAAGGAAGAAGTCGTAAAAAAAAGAAGAGATAAATAATTGATTTTGACATCGAAAATATATTTCTTTGTATCGATCAATTTTTTTTTTTTCTATCACGCCTTAATTCAATTGGCCTTTCGAAAATTTAGTTCTTTGTCTTGGGACAAAATTGTTGTTGAAAACATTAGCCAGTAGCAAGAAGTATCAAAGTATCACTGAGTTTTAGTACGTGGAGACCTATGCCTGTGGACATCGTTGATAATTGAACTGTAAGCCATGAACGAATCCAGTAGAAGGCGAGGCTGTAATGGGTCAACAAAGGAAAATTAACCAGTTTCGAAGAGAGATGAAACACATGAGGAGAAAGAATCAACAAGACTAATCATTGTATTTTGTAGATAAGTATGATGTTCTTTTCATTTGAAGAAACTATACTTGAAGATCATAATGCAGATTTGGATATCAATGAAGAACACGAAGAAGAAATCAGTGAAATATTGAAAAGACTAATGCCAGTTTTTCCATTCTTTTGAGGTAAAGATTTGGGATTTTAAAATGGAAGGATTACATGGTTCACTGGATTTGTTAAAGATGGTTTTGTCAATTCCCATGATAAGAGAAAAGATAAAATAGCTTTATATCTTATAGTTCAACACTAATACAAGTATTTTGTCTCCTATTTTATATGAATTTCGTCATATAGACAATGCAAAAATGTTATGGGATATTCTAGAAATGAAATATAGTGAAAAGATTGCATGTCCTTATGAGGAAACTTCTGAAGTTGATGGTGAACCTTAAAAGATGTTGAATCCCACTGTGGTCAGTCCCGTGTGGATAATAATAAATAACATGTAGATAATAATAAATAATGAAGAATATGCATGATACCGAATGTTGTAGAGGAAATTGAAAATCATGTGTTAGATGATGTTGTAGACAACGCCAATACTGAAACAAAGGTTAATAGAGATGAAGTATTTCAAGTTGCAACAACAGAGATGGGAGCACCGACAGAAGCAAACAACAATGAAGAAGAGCCTAGGAGAACAAAATGAAAAGAACAAAAATTGTATTGATTTAAATATTCTAATGAATGGTTTTGAGTCTACAAGATTTGACATTAGGGAACAACAAGTTGAAGTTGAAAAAGTCAAGTATTGTATTGAAGTGCCAAAGTTAGTAAACAACAATGAAGTTGTTGTAGAAGAAAAAGACATTGTAGTATTCACCTACAATCAAGATTTGGAATTTGTTGATGACATCATGGACTAGGAAGAAACTAAAAAGGTTAATATTTTTTTTATGCATTGGAGTCCTGAAGAAATCAGATTTTACTATGAGTAATTGTTGCAACAAATTGATGATAAAAAACTCAATGGTGAATAGCAAACAATAGAGAATGGTATGTGACAATAGTTCATATACAAACAATTTTTTGAAGAAAAAGTTGAAGAGGAAAAGCATGGACAATATGAAATAATTTTCAGATTGATAACAAACACCAACAAAAAGATGAATGATAAGAAGATGGAACATGGAATTTTCAGCATAGGGAGACTTAAATTGAAAATGCATAAAGAGTTCAAAATATCGAAAAGGAGGAAGAGAAAAACTCACTCATACATGGAGTTGAAACAAATTTTAAGGTTTTTATTTTTATTTTTCTTCGTAATGTTTGTAATTGTAGCTGAGACTAAGACTGGCAGGTATGTTATGTATTTACATTGTACTAAATCCATTTCTCCATTAAAGACGAGTGTTGGAGAATAATGGAGAAATGCTATACTTAGGAAATTGTAAGAAGATATTTCTATTGTATACTAGATTAGTGTTTGCAAATCCACAAATTCAAGGGGTCGTTAGAGGCTCTCCTACACTATATACATGTAATCATTTTCCAAATTAGATGATTGAGAGAGTGTGAGCATAGTATCACTTGCGAGCCCTTGTGGCCTCACTGTTATTGAGGTTGATTGATCTCAATTTTTAATTACTTAGCCATTCTAGTGCAAAAAAACTCTAAACCTTCATTTGTGTAACTGAATTCTAAATTTCTAAACATAAAGAACCTTAGTGTTGAAAATTATTTGAAGGATTGGGAATTTGGTGAAACTAATTTCCAAGAAAAAAGATGAACCTGTAGGTTATACTATTAGTTGTTCCATTTTTCCCTAGCTTAGGAAGATATTTTGATGCTCTACGTTCTCCTCCGCTACATAACTTTGGGGCTTCTTGCACTACGTGGTGCCAATGCTTCTTAGGCTTGTGATATTTCTTTAGGATGAATTAAACGACTCCAAAGTGTCCCATCATATTTCGTAGTTATGAAGTTTGCAACCTTAAAAGAACTTAATAGTTCACTTTCACCCAACTCTTCAATTCATTTTGACTCAACCTTTTCATCTCTTTCAAGTTGCTCATCCATATCCATTTCTAAAGTTTCTTCTTAGCTTCCTCGTCATTTTTATCTTCCTTGAAGAGCTTCTCGGCACCAAACCTCAGTATCACCGAGAACACATTCTTAACAAACAATGCAGTTCCCTTTTTGGCTTCTTTCTTCTCCAATCTACCTTGTGCATTAATATTTTGAATCAGTAAATGATCAAGAACCATATTCTATTTATCTCATTCTATAGTGTCTTCCTCAACGCTCCTGCTAGTAACAAAGAGATGAATATAGATAACCTCCCGCTGACCGATTCGATGAGCTCTACTTATTTCCTGTAAATAATTTTGAAGAATCTAGTTGGAATAAAAAATAATCATTGTATCAACAGTAGCCCGATTGATTCCCACACCTCTTGCACAGGTTGAAAGTACAAAACAAAAATCTTCACTTTGTGGTGCACTAAAATGCTCCATTGCTTGATTGGCTAAATCCTTCTCTTTTACTACCATCTAGCCTCTGAGACTGGAAACCCCTGAAAGACAATTAATCTTCTAGTGTATCCAACATCTCAACCATCTGTGAGAATATCAAGACACATTGTTTTGTCTCTCGTAGCCTATTAATCATTTTGTCCAACATCACTAGATTGCCACTGCTTAAAATGATACATTGAACTTTGTTGTTATCATTCATGTTGGCATCTTCACCATAGACATCATCCATACTTTCGAATATAAATGTATGGTTACATTATTTCTTCAATTTGGTAAAAACATTTAACAGTGACACCTGGTTTCCACGAACTCCCTTATTGAAATTCTGAAATTTTCGCTCCAAAATCCATTTGTAGTACTTTTTCTGAAGAGGAGGCATTTTAACTCTTTAAATGTGTTCTATCTTTCGTGGAAAATATTTCTCAACATCTTTTATGAATCTTTTGAGAAGATGAGGACCAAGCTCTTTATGTAGATTAGCAAGCTCATTCTCATTGATTGAGCTCAAGTTCTTGTATTTCTCCACAAAATCATCCTCATTTATGAACTTGTACTTCTTAAGAAAATATAGTAAATCCCACAACTCTTCAACACTATTTTTATTTATTTAAAAACTTATTTTTGGTACTTGTCACGACTCACTCTCATCGTTTACTTCCCTCGTGCTAGTTACTTAGTTGCTTGCCATACAAAAAATACTTTATCCAGATTACACCTCTTCACCTAGAGCATAAACATACTTCATTCTAGGCTACCGATGAGTCAAGTCCTACTCTAGTGAAACTCTTGTATACATAGACAATTGTCATATATAATCATATATAAAAGAACATAAGAAACAAAATGGAACAACTGTGGACGAAACAAAAACATACAAAGAAATAATGTGGGTGACATCAACCATGCCTAATACCCGACTAATTCTTTGTTATTGTAAAACAATTAAAATGTGAGCACTACTGACTCAGTTTATAAATTTTTTAGTCACATGACTCACCTCACCAAGACACTCATAAACATGTCACACCAAGAATCTTTGTCCGTCTCGCAATGCACCTGAAAAGTTTCCACAATCGCATACTTCTTGTCCCTTCATTTCTGCAGACATTCACCAAGATAGCACAAATTTTGGTTCTTCCTCACACATGTCTCCAATAAACCTGTATTTCTAGACTTCCCCAAAACCTCGCATAGAATCCCACTCTTGGTTGGATGTCTTCCATCTTGGCAACTCTACCTCAGTTAGTTACCTTAGACTTGTTATCCAAATCTCTTGCCAATATTATATTCCTTCCTTTGGTTGTGCACCCTTTCTATTATAGGAAATCCAAGGTTCAGTTGTGTGAATGTCATGTCTTTGGGGTGTGTCATGCCCTTCCATGAACCCACACTTAAATGACTCATCCCACCCCTATGTATAACCAGTCCACCCATCCAATCTCACGTAATGATTAACCATCATGTGTTCTCTTACGTAGATTGTCATGACTCCTGGTGGGTGTGTCAATGGGGTTGGTCAACCTCTCTGGTTCACCCATGTAACACACCAAACCCCTGAGCACCGTTTTTAGGGATGGGGCATCAAAAATTTTCTTACTCTAATAATCTCTCTGAGGTCTTCCTCCTCTCCTACTTTCTCGTGGCTTCCTAATGACTATTATCGGGCTCTAATCCGACCTCTAATTTGCAATATATGGCCTCTTGAAGTTATTCAGGAATTATTAGTTGATGGCCATGTGGCTCCACCTCATTAGGACCATCCCTAGGTTCCTACCTCCCGCAGGGATGGTCCATCCACCGTCCAATCCAATGGCGGGACTTGTTCCTCATATAACACATAGGCTAGAGGAAATCTTGGTGCTTCGTCGTTGAACCTCCCTTATCCTTCCTGCACGCCCATCTTCCAAAGTCCCAAATTTATGAAGGATCCTGAAATATCACCACATGGCTCAATACTTCGGGACTTACAAATTACCCTCAACATTTCATTCCAAACCTCTAAAGACCCAAAGTCTTGGACTCCCGAAGGGTCCCAAAATATCTCCAAGTGGCTTTGTCCTTCGGGGGTTTTAGATTTGTGGCCGCTCCACTCTATCGAAGTAGGAATTCGCCAAAGTAATATACACGGGTCCCTCCTCTGGATGATCAGATGGTTAATAGGGGTTCTTAACTAACTCCCCAGATCCACGACTCTCCTCACTTCATAACTTCATCATTTGGGGAGTTTGGTGCTATAACATCTATGTTATGTCGAAGTGGGTCTTTGCCAGAGCTACCTCAGCTCATATCCAACGACCAAGTGGACACTCAGATACCCTCGAATCGGTTCTTCACGTTACTTTGCGATGGGTAAATGGGTAAAGGTTTAATAGTGAGGCAGGTCTGTCTGCCACTATCAGGGAAACTGCCATGCACTAATCAACCTTATGGGTAACCATGACCACCAGTTTCCTCTGAATGGTTTATAAATGGTAAGGATGAAACACTCTAGAGCCCCAAAACTCCAAAGTTTCAAAGGTAGGAAGGTCGAGTGCCTTTTGAGCCTAGCATAGGGTTTCCAGACCTTGGTCACATGGGTCCTTTGAAAACTCTTGCGATATTATGTGCAAATTCCTTCAGTCATAAATGGTTAAGGATACGGGCATGCTCCCTTGATCATATGGTGAAGAATATGAAGGAGGATCCCTCCTTCCACATGGTCTGAACTTGGGACTCGCGTGAGGGTAGATTCAAGAGTTCGACAAGATATTAACATTCCAATAAATCCTAACCCGACCTTGTTGTAGGCTTACGTCCCATGACTCTTTAACTGCTAAACAAAGCTAAGGAGACAACCATTCAAAAGAATCAGTTCATAGGGAGATAATGCATACATCTACCTTATTCATTTAATACAGAGCTCATTCATAAACAAATAAATATATGTGCATTAAATCCCTATTTCCATTTCAACACACAGAGTATGAAGATACGTATTAGAAAACCATAGTTCGTGAAGTGAATTGTGAAAGGGGTGCATGTTTCCACCAACCATAGGCACAACAACTCTTGAAGTATTTACCATTGGCCACCCTCTAACTATACCACAATGCTCTAAGAGAGACTCTTTATTCTTCCTTAGTGACAGTCAGAGATTGAGGTTACTCTCCTCCTCCCACAAGATCTTAGCCACCATTTTCCTCTATACCAAGTAAGGAGGTATGTCTAAGGACTTTTGTAGTCACTTGTCAACCTCGTTTATCAACTTGTAAAAAAACATTTCCAACCACTTCTTACGCCTAGAACGAGCTTATTTTCGAGTTCTTCCTCAAACCAGAGAGTTGTAACCTCTTTATTTGTTTACCTCTTCTTGAGACTGGTCTTTCAAATCTTCTCTTTGTAGGTCTTCTTTCTCGCTCTCATGCCTCTATCCACGAATTACCTCTTTCTTTCCTTCCTTAGCAAGTTTGCATGGGTCTGAATCCCCAACTCGTGGCCAGGTTTGGAAGTCTTGCAGATGGGTACTCTACCTCATCTCCTCATTAACTCTTGAGAATGACTCTTCCAACTACCACTCTGACTAGTAATTCATTTCTTGGTCAAAGAACTTTTCTGGGTCTAAGCCATTAATTCCAGTAAGGTATCGGTTTGGTGGCGGGGGTGTCATCTCAACCATTTCTCGTTCCCCTAACCATATCTCTCATAGAATCCATGGTCTATCTTGGAAAACACCCCTTTCAATAGTTATGAAACACTCATCCATTTTCTATTAATAACAAAAAATGCAGACATTGTCCTTTTATGTGAAAAGGTTCATCAAATCAAACATCCACAGATATATGATTTGTCATAGTTTCTTGGCCAGTTAACTTGTATTTACAAACTAGGGGAAACAGGGGTATTACAAACCCCCTCCCCCTTAAAGGAACATCATCATTGATGTTTTATCTATTGATGTGCTTTGTATGTACAAAAGTAAAAAAAAATAGATATGATTGTTTCATGGAATCCTCCATTTCCCATGTAGCCTCTTATGGGACAAAGTATTTCCATTGCACCTTGACCTGTGCAATGGTTATGTTCCGGAGTGGGGTTTCCTTCCCGTATATTATGCATTGAGGTTCTAGCAAGAATTCTCCCTCTAGTTCCACCTAAATCACATACCATTCAATTATATGATTAGAATAATGTACATATTTATTCAATAATGAAACATGGAAAACCTTAAGTGCCTTCACTATGGGAGGGAGTGCTAACCTACAGGCTACAGGTCCCACACTTCCAAAATTTTAAAGGATCCACGATACTGAGGTGCCATCTCGGCACAAGCTCTCATTATCAAGGAAATATTCCTGGGTCTAACTCATAGATACATGTGATCCCCTGTTTTGAACTCTCTAGGAGTCCTCTTTCTGTCTGCATAGCTTTTCTATTTATCCTGAGCTATTTTCATATTTTGCTTTATCTGAATTAATTTTTGTTCCATTTCTCTCAGCATGTCTATCTTGATTGTAATTCTATCTACTGGATTATCCTATTTGATTGAAATCTTGCACTATCTACCATAGAGGGCCTCAAAAGGGGTCATATTCAGTGACTCTTGATAGCCATTGTTGTAGGAAAACTCTACCAGTGCCAAGTATTCTTCCCACTTCTTAGGATGATGCATTACATGCATCCTTAACATGTCCTCTAATACTTGGTTTACCCTCTCTATCTCTCCATCAATATGAGGGTGATAGGATGTTCTAAACAACAATTTAGTCTCAAAACCAACCATTAAATATTTCCAAAAGCTTGATGTAAATTTCGTATCTCTGTCAGATATGATCTTCTTAGGAATGTCATGAAACTAGAATATTTCTTTCATGAAGATACTAGCAATATCTATTTCCTTGCAAGTTGACTTGACGGGAACAAAGTGATAAACCTTTCTCAATTTTTCCACCACTACCATGATGGCATCATTACGCTTGGCTGATTTTGGTAATCCGATGATGAAATCCATGGAGATGGTTTCCCATTTCTATTATAGAATTGGCAGGGTCTGCAACAACCCTGTTGGATGTCGGTTTTCTTCCTTAACCTGTTGACATTCTAGACATTTTGCCAAGTAATCAAGTATGTCCTTCTTCAGTCCTAGCCAATAAAATTGTTTCCTAGTGGTCATAATCATTTTTTGATAACCAGGATGACCATTATATGGTATTTTGTGTAGTTCATCCATCATGAACCTATTCAAGTCATCACAATTCAGGATATACCACCTACCTTTGTAAGTTAGTAGACCAACATTCAATATTTGATAACCTTCATACTTTAGCTCAGTGGGACCTTCTTCTAAGTACAATTTTACATAATCGAATAATGCATCGATTTCTTTTTCCCTCTTGATTCTCTCCGTGAAATTTGTTTCACAGGTGCTTACCACTGCCAGGTGAATAATTTTCACACTTCTTCTAAGGGCATCAATCACACTATTTTCTTTTCCTTTGTTATGTTTGATTTCAAAATCAAACCCACTAAGGAGAGTCATCCATATATATTTTCTATCATTAAGTTTTGGTCTTTAATAAGAACACATATTCTACCCAGAAGGTAATTCTTCCACATTTTTAAAGCATGCACTATGAAAACCAATTCTAGATCATGGATCACATAATTGATTTCAATCAATTTTCTGGATTCATAGCAAATTACATGTTATTATTGCATAAGAACTCTTCTAAGTCCTTCCTTGCAGGCATATGTACACATAAGGAAGTCCTTGTTTGGGTAGGCAATCCTCAACACAGGTGCATTTGTTAGAAGTTACTTCAAGTCTTGGAATCTCTCTTCACATTCTGATGTCCAAATGAATTTAACTCTCTTTTTCTGAAGGGAAGTGATTGGGAAACCAATCTTGGAAAATCGTTTAATGAACCTCCTATAGTATCCTACTATGCCCATAAAGGATATGATATTAGATACATCCTTTGGGGTAGGGCAATCCATGATGGCTTTGATATTGTCAAGGTCAACTTCCACCCCTTCTTCAGAAATAACGTGGCCTAAGTAATGGATTTGTTTCTGGAAAAAGTCACACTTACTAAACTTAGCATAGAGATGATTTTCTCTCAGTACTTGAAGTACTAGATTGAGATGTTCTTCATGCTCTTCCCTATTCTTAGAATAGATTAAGATATCATCAATGAAAACCAATACAAATCTGTCTAAGAATTTACTGAGTACATTATTGATTAAGAACATAAAAGTGGTTGGTGCATTGGTTAACACAAATGGCACCACCACATTTTCATAGTCATCATATCTTGTCCTAAAGGTTGTTTTTTGGATGCATTCATCCTTAATTAGGACCTAATGGTATCCAGACCTCAAGTCAATCTTGGATAAAATTGTAACACCCCTTAATTGGTCAAATAAGTCATTGATCCTTGCAAAGGGATATCTATTTTTATGGTCATATTATTGAGTTTCATATAGTCTATGCACAGTCTAAGTGTGTCATCCTTCTTTTTCGCAAACAAGGTCAGTTCTCCCCATGCAGACACACTAGACCGAATGTAGCCTTTTTCCATAATTTCCTTTCACTACATATTGAACTCAACCAACTCTGGTGTACTCATTCTATAAGGTGATCTAGATACTGGCACCACTCTTGGTGCAAGATCTATTGAAAATTCAATATCTCTTCTCGGAGGTAGACCAGGTACCTCTTCTGCGAACACATATTTATACTCTCTTAATATGTGATGGTCCTCTAGGCTTGGTTTGTTGTTCTCAATAGATTCCAGCACCTGCATTACATATAAAGGGCATCATTTTATGAAATAATTCTTCACTTGAAGGGTTGATATTTGTCTCACTAAGATAGGATTTTGAATCCCTTGTAGGGTTACCTTTCTCCATTGTTCATTTTCAGACTCCAAAGTTTCGTTGTAATAGTCCAACTTGGTTTTATGGGAAGCCAACCATTCCATGCAATCAAAAGGTCATAATATCCTAAAGGGGGTATGTTTAGGGTTGCATGGGTGGGTAATCCACTCATAATGAGTTGGCATGATGGTACGACCTCTGTTACTTTTATTTTGGTTCCAGTGGCTAGTTGTACCAGCCGTGATTTAGCATGTTTAACTTGTTGCAATTCACATTTCTTAATAGGTTGAGGGGAAACATAACTCAAATTAGAACCAAGGTCAATTAAAATGGAAACTAAATGGTTGGCAATCATACCTTCCATCTCCACCACTAAAGCTTGGTGATCAACTTGTTTATTATCCAAGGATGCATAAATCTGGGGCATGCTCCTAGCCACACCATTGATTGTTGTAGCCTCTTGGATGTTGTAGACCCTCCTATTGTTTTTTTTCCTGTATGGGAAGTCTCTTAGTAGATGTTCTTCTCCACAAACCAAACATTTCAAGGGTTCTCTCTTTGTGTCATCGATGTTACTTGGGGATGCTCCAAAGGGTTTATTTCCACTTTAAGAGGGAAAATTTTGTTCGTATACCCTTTTAGTAGGAAGGCTCATCTTAGAACCCTTCCCATAGTTCTTAAATCCTGAGGGTTTAAACCCCTTTTTTTGAATCCTGAACTAATTTTATTCTTCCAGTCCTTGTAAGGCTATGTCTTGTTCTTGAACTGCTCATAGAAATACCTTTCCTTCCAGATAATGTCTTATAAGGTCTTTGGCTCATCAAATTCAATCCTGTCTTGGAAGGATTGAGGTAGTCCACTAATAAATCGTTGCATTTTTACTTTTTCATACTTTATGTAGGGTATATACCTTATTATCTCAAGGAATTTATTGATATATTCATATATGGTGAGCTTTCGCAACTTGATTTCATAGAACTCCTTGGTCTTCCCATGAAAGTATTTCTTTAACAGATACTTTGTTTGAAGTATTTCTCAAATTGTTTCCATGAAAAGTCCTTCTGATGGATTCCTTTCACATTCCTAAGGTTGTCCCACCAAATGGAGGCCTTTCCATTCAAATTAAATATGTCTATTTGAACCTTTAAACTTTCAGAGTAGTCATGGACTCTGAACTACTTCTTCAAGCCAAGATTCCAAAGTTCTACTTCTTCCCCCTTCTTAATTTCTTCATCAAAGGTGGGTGGTTTGTCTTTCTTGAAATCTTCAGGTTCATGACTCTCAAAATGTTTCCACTCGTTTATTTTCCTCTGGGAATGTAAACTAGTTTTCGTACTAGAAGATTCATTGGAGTTGTCAGTTTCCTCACCAGAGGATTCTTCCGAATAACAAAGAGATGAATATAGAAAACCTACCACTGACTGATTCGATGAGCTCTACTAATTTCCTGTAAATAATTTTGAAGAATATAGTCAGAATAAAAAATAATCGTTTTATCAACAGTAGCCCAATTGATTGCCACACTTCTTGCACAGGTTTAAAGTACAAAACAAAATTCTTCACTTCGTTGTGCACTAAAATGTTCCATTGCCTGATTGACTCAATCCTTCTCTTGCACTACCATCTAGCCTCTGAGACTGGAAACCCCTCAAAGATAATTAATTTTCTAGTGTATCCAACATCTCAACCATCTGTGAGAATATCAATACACATTGTTTTGTCTCTCGCAACCTATTAATCATTTTGTCCAACATAACTAGATTGCCACTGCTTAAAATGATACATTGAACTTTGTTGTTATCATTCATGTTGGGATCTCCACCATAGCCATAATCCATACTCTCGAATATAAATTTATGGTTACATTATTTCTTCAATTCGATAACAACAGTTAACAGTGACACCTGGTTTCCACAAACTTGTTTATTGAAATTATGAAAGTTTCGCTCCAAAATCCATTTTTAGTACATTTTATGAAGAGGAGACATTTTATCTCTTTAAATGCGTTCTATACTTGGTGGAAAATATTTCTCAACATATTTTATGAATCTTTGGAGAAGATGAGGACCAAGATATTTATGTATATTAGCAAGCTCATTCTCATTGATTGAGCTCAAGTTCTTTTATTTCTCCACAAAATCATCCTTATTTATGAACTTGTACTTCTCAAGGAAA
Source organism: Picea engelmannii (assembly GCA_009831015.1). Classification (NCBI taxonomy): domain Eukaryota; kingdom Viridiplantae; phylum Streptophyta; class Pinopsida; order Pinales; family Pinaceae; genus Picea; species Picea engelmannii. Next base: position 123,952 of record ML790211.1, read on the forward strand.
TGTAGTAAATCCCACAACTCTTCAACGCTATTTTTACGTAATTAAAAACATATTTTTGGTACTTGTCATGACCCCACTGTGATCGTTCACCTCCCCGATGCTAGTTAAATTCGTTTCTTGGCATACAAAGAATAATTTATCCACACTACATCTCTTCACCTAGAGCCTAAACATACTTCATTCTAGGCTACCGATGAGTCATGTCCTACTCTAGTGAAACTCTTGTATACATAGAAAATTGTTAATAGTTTGAAACTTTAGTCGTTTAAAAGCATATATCAAAGAACATGAGAAAAAAAATAGAACAGTTTTGAAACAAATGAAAACATACAAAGAAATATTGTGGGTGGCATGAACCATGCCTAACACCAGACTAAGTATTTTTTATTGTAAAACAATTACAATGTGAGCAATATCAACTCAGTTTATAAATTTTTCAGAGTCATATGACTCGGCTCACCAAGACACTCATAAACAGGTCACACCAATATTATTTTTTCATCCCACAATGCACCTCAGACGTTCCCACAATCACATACTTGTTGTCCCTTTGTTTCTGCAGACATTCACCAAGATAACACAAATTTTAGTTCTGCCTCACACATGCCTCCAATAGACCTGCATTTCTAGATTTCCCCAAAACCTCCCATAGCATCCCACTCTTGGTTGGATGTCTTCCATCTTGGAAAATCTACCTCAGTTAGTTAACTCAAAATTGTTATCCAAATCTCTTGTTAATATTATATTCCTTCCTTTGGTTGTGCACCCTTTCTATTATAGGAACTCCAAAGGGTCAGTTGTGTGAACGCCATATATTTTGGGTGCATAACGCCCTTCCACAAACCCACACTTAAATGACTCTTCCCGCCCCTATGTATAACCAATCCACTCATCTAAGCTTGCGTGCCGATTAACCATCATGTTTCTTGGACCGATGCATGCCCCTTTCCTTGTGTGTTCTCTTGCGTATATTGTCATGACTCTTGGTGGGTGTGTCAATGGGGTCGGTCAACCTCTTTGGTGCACCCATGTAATACATATAACCCCTGAGTACCTTTTCTAGGGATGGGGCATAAAAAAAATTCTTGCTCTAATAATCTCTTTGAGGTCTTCCTCCTCTCCTACTTTCTCGTGGCTTTCTAATGACTATTATCGGGCTCTAATCTTACCTCTTGTTTCCAATTTATGGCCTCTTGAAGTTCTTCGATAATTATTGGTTGAGGGCCATGTGGCTCCACCTCATTATTTCCATCACAGGGTTCCTACTTCTCGCAGGGATTGTCCATCCACCGTCCAATTCAATGGAGGGACTTGTTCATCATATAACACACATGCTAGAGGAAATTTCGGTGCTTCGTCAGTGAAACTCCCTTCTCCTTCCTGCACGCCCATCTTCCAAGGTACTGAATTCCTAAAGGATCCTGAAATATCGCCACGTGGATCCATACTTCGGGCCTTACAACTTACCCTCAACAATTCACTCCAAACCTCTAGAGTCCTAAAGTCCTAGACTCTCGAGGGGTCCCGATATATCTCCATGTGGTTGTGTCTTTTGGGGGTTTCAGATTTATGGTTGCTCCACTCTCTCGAAGTAGGAATTTTTTGAAGTACCATACACGGGTCCCTCCTCTGGATGATCGGACGGTTAAGAGGTGTTATGAACTAACTCCCTAGATCCACGACTCTCCTCACTTTGTAACTTCAATGTTTAGGGAGTTTGGTGCTATAACATCTATGTTCTCTCAAAGTGGGACTTCGAGAGAGCCACCTCTCTATATATCCAACAACCAAGGGGACACTCAAATACCCTTGAATTGGTGGTTTGCATTAATTTGCGATGGGTAAATGTGTTAAGGTTAAACTGTGAGGCAGGTTTGTTTGCCACTAAGAGAAACTGCCATGCGCTAATCAACCTTGTGTGTAGCCATGACCACTAGTTTCCTTTGAATGGTTTATAAATGGTAAGGATAAAACACTCTGGAGCCCCAAACTCCAGAAGTTCCGAAGCTAGAAAGATCAAGTGCCTTTCGAGCCTAGCATATGGTTTCCATACCTTGGTCACATGGGTCCTTTGAAAACTCTTACAAGATTACGGGAAAATTTCTTCAGTCGTAAATGGTTAAGCATATGGGCATGATCCATCAATCATATGGTGAAGAATATGAAGGAGGTTCCCTCCTTCCACATGGTCTGAACTTGGGATTCATGTGAGGGTAGATTCAAGAGGTCGAAAAGACTTAAACATTCCAATAAATCGTACTCTGACCCTATTGTAGGAGTACATCCCATGACTCATTAACTACTAAAAAAAGGTTAGGAGACGACCATTCAAAAGAATGAGTTCACAGGGAGATATTACATACATCTACCTTATTCATTTCATACAAAGATCATTCATAGACAAATAAATATATGTGCATTCAATCCCCATTTCCATCTCAACACATATAGTATGAAGATGCGTATTAGAAAGCCATAGTTCATGAAGTGACTACTAAAAGGGGTGCATGTTTCCACTTAACCATAGGCGCAACCACTCTTGACGTATTTACCATTGTCCACCCTCAAGCTATACCATGATGGTCTAAGATATACTCTTTCTTCTTCCTCAATGACAGTCAAGGATAGAGGTTACTCTCCTCCTCTCACAGGATCTTAGCCATCGGTTTTCTATGTACCAAGTAAGGAGGTCTTCCCAAGTACTCCATAGTCACATGTCAACCTCGTTTATCAACTTGTAACAAAACCTTTCCAACCGCTTCTTATGCCTAGAACGAACTTATTTCCCAGTTCTTCCTCGAACTGGATAGTTGTAACCACTCTTTTTTTTTCTCTTGAGATTGGTCTTTCAACTCTTCTCTCTCTGTAGGTCTGCTTTCTCTATCTCTTACCTCTTCCCACGAATTACCTCTTTATTTCATTCCTTAGAAAGGTTGCACGGGTCTGAATCCCCAGCTTGCGTCCATGCTTGGAAGTATTGCAGATGGGTACTTTGCCTCATCTCCTCATTAACTCTAGAGAATGAATCTTCCAACTACCACTCTGACTAGTAATTCATTTCTTGGTCAGAGAACTTTTCTGGGTCTAAGCCATTAATTCCAATAAGGTATCGGTTTGGTGGGGGGTGGTCATCTCAATCATTTCTGGTTCTCCTCAACATATATCTCATAGAAACCATGTTCTATCTTGGAAAACCCCCCTTTCAATAGTTATGAAACACTATTAATAACATAAAATAACAGAAAATACATACATTGTCCTTTTATGTGAAAAGGTTCATCAAATCAAACATCCACACATATCTGATCTGCCATAGTTTCTTTGTCCAGATAACTTATATTTACAAACTAGGGGAAACAGGGGTAATACAAGCCCCTCCCCCTTAAAGGAACATCATCATCGATGTTTTATCTGTCGATGTGCTCTGTATGTACATAAGTAAAAAAAAATAGATATGCTTGTTTCATGGCATCCTCTATTTCCCATGTAGCCTCATCTGGGAGAATGTCTTTCCACTACACCTTGAATTGTGCAATGGTTACGTTCCTGAGTGGGGTTTCCTTCCTTTATATTATGCATTTAGGTTCTAGCATAAATTATCCCTCTGGTTCCACCTGAATCACATACCATTCAATTATATGATTGGAATCATGTACATATTTCTTCAATAATGAAACATGGAAAACATTAAGTTCCTTCAATGTGGGAGATAGTGCTAACCTATATGCTACAGGTCCCACTCTATCCAAAATTTCAAAGGGTCCACAATACCGAGATGCCATCTCAACACAAGCTCTCATTCTCATGGAAGTATTCCTGGGTTTAACTTGGAGATACATGTGATCCCCTATTTTGAACTCTTTAGGAGTCATGTTTTTGTTTGCGTATATTTTTTGTTTATCCTGAGTTATTTTCAGATTTTGATTTATTTGAATTACTTTATTTTTCCATTTCTCTCATCTTGTCTATATCCATTGTAACTCTATCTACTAGGTTATTGTAGTTGATTGGAATATTGCACTGTCTACCATAGAGGTCTTCAAAAGGGCTCATCTTTAATGACTCTTGATAACCATTGTTGTAGGAAAACTCTACCAGTGGTAGGTAGTCTTCCCACTTCTTAGGATGATGAATTTCATGCATCCTTAACATGTTCTCGAAAATTTGGTTTACCCTCTCTGTCTATCCATCAGTTTGAGGGTGATAGGATTTGTTAAACAACAATTTAGTCTAAAAACCAACCATTAAATATTTCCAAAATATTGAAGTAAATTTCGTATATCTGTCAGATATAATATCCTTAGGAATGCCATGCAACCAAAATATTTCTTTCATGAAGATACTAGCAATATCAATTTCCTTGCAAGTTGACTTGATGGGAACGAAGTGAGAAACCTTTCTTAATTTTTCCACCACTACCATGATGGCATCATTCTGCTTGACAGATTTTGGTAATCCGATGTTGAAATCCATGGAGATGGTTTCCCATTTCCATTATAGAATTGGTAGGGGATGCAACAACCCTGTTGGATGTCGGTGTTCTTCCTTAACCTGCTGACATTCTAGACATTTACCCAACTAATCAACTATGTCCTTCTTTAGTCCTAACCAATAAAATTGTTTCCTAGTGGTCGTAATCATTTTTTGATAACCAAGATGACCAGCATATGGTATTTTGTGTATTTCATCCATCATGAACCTCTTCAAGTCGTCATAATTCAGGATATACCACCTACCTTTGTAAGTTAGCAGACCAACATTCAATATTTGATAACCTTCGTACTTTAGCCCCGTGGGATCTTCTTCTAAGTATGATTTTACAGTATCTAAGAATGCATCTATTTCTTTTTCACTCTTGACTCTCTCCCTGACATTCGTTTCACAGGTTCTTACCACTTCTAGGTGAATCATTTTCACACTTGTTCTAAGGGCATCAACCAACCTATTTTCTTTTCCTTTGATATTTTTGATTTCAAAATCAAACTCACTAAGGAGAGTCATCCATCTATATTTTCAATCATTAAGTTTTGGTTGATTAAATAGGTACCTCAACCCACAATGGTATTTAATAAGCACAAATATTATACCCAGGAGGTAATTGTTCCACATTTTTAAAGCATTCTCTATGACATCCAATTCTAGATCATGGGTCACATAATTGATTTCATTCAATTTTCTGGATTCATACAAAAATACATGTTATTATTGCATAAGGACTCTTTCAAGTCCTTCCTTCCAGGCATATGTAAACATAAGGAATTCCTTGTTTGGGTCTGCAATCTTTAGTACAGGTGCATTTATTAGAAGGTATTTAATCTCTTGGAATCTCTCTTCACATTATGATGTCCACATGAATTTAACTCCCTTTTTCTGAAGGGAAGTGATTGGGAAACCAATATTTGAAAATCCTTTTATGAACCTCCTATAGTATCCTGCTAGGCCCATAAAGGATTGGATATCAGATAAATCCTTTGGGGTAGGCCAATCCATGATGGCTTTGATATTGTCAAGGTCAACTGCCACCCCTTCTTCTGAAATAACATGGCCTAAGTAAAGGACTTGTTTCTGGCAGAAGTCACACTTACTAAACTTAGAATAGAGATGATGTTCTCTTAGTACTTGAAGCAATAGATTGAGATGTTCTTTATTCTCTTCCCTATTCTTAGAATAGATTAATATATCCTCAATGAAAACCAATAAAAATCTGTCTAAGAATCTAACGAGTACATTATTCATTAAGAACATAAAAATGGTTGTTTCATTGGTTATCCCAAATGGCACCACCACAAATTCATAGTGACCATATATTGTCCTAAAGGTTGTTTTGTAGATGTTTTCATCCTTAATTAGGACCTGATGGTATCTAGACCCCTTAGTTGATCCAATATGTCATCGATCCTTGGAAAGCGATACTTATTATTTATGGTCATCTTATTCAGTTGCCTATAGTCTATGCACAGTCTAAGTGTGTCATCCTTATTTTTCACAAAAAAGGTTGTTGCTCCCCATGGAGACACTCTAGGTTGAATGTCGCCTTTTTCCATAATTTCCTTTCACTACATCTTGAACTCAACCAACTCTAGTGTACTCATTCTATAAGGTATTCTATATACTGGCACTGCTCTTGGTGAAAGATCTATTGAAAATTCAATATCTCTTCTTGGAGGTAGACCTGGTACCTCTTTTGGGAACACATATTTATACTCTCTTACTATGGGATGGTCCTCTAGGCTTGGTTTGGTGTTCTCAACAGAGTCCAACACTTGCATTGCATATAAAGGGCATCCTTTTATGCAATACTTTTTCGCTTGAAGGGTTGATATTTGTCTCACTAAGATAGGTTTTTGAATCCATTGTAGGGTTACCTTTCTCCATTCTTCATTTTCACACTCCAAAGTTTCGTTGTAATAGTCGAACATGGTTTTATGGGAAGCCAACCTGTCCATGCAAATCATAAGGTCATAATATCCTAAAGGGAATATGTTTAGGGTTGCATGGGTGGGTAATCCACTCATAATGAATTGGCATGCTCGTACGACCTATGTTACTTTTCTTTTGGTTCTAGTGGCTAGTTTTACCAACCATGATTTAACATGTTTAACTTGTTGCAATTTACATTTCTCAACAGGTTGAGGGGAAACATAAATCAAATTATAACCCAGGTCAATTAAAATGGAAACTAGATGGTTGGAAATCTCACCTTCCATCTCCACCACTGAAGCTTGGCGGTCGACTTGTTTATTATCTAAGGATGAATAAATATGTGGCACGCTCCTAGACAAACCATTGAATGTTGTAGCCTCTTGGATGTTGTATACCCTCCTATTGTTTTTTTTCATGTATGGGAAGTCTCTCAGCAGATGTTCTTCTCCACAACCCCAACATTTCAAGGGTTCTCTATTTGTGTCATCGGTCTTACCTGGGGCTGCTCCAAAGGGTTTATTTCCACTTTGAGAGGGGGAATTTTGTTGGTATACACTTTTAGTAGGAAGGATCATCTTAGAACCCTTCCCATAGTTCTTAAATCCTGAGGGTTTAAACCCCTTTTTCTTGAATCCTGAACTACTTTTCTTCTTCTAGTCCTCGTGAGACTATGTCTTGTTATTGAACTACTCATAGAAATACCTTTCCTTTCGGATAGTGTCTTCTAAGGTATTTGGCTCATCAAATTCAATGCTACCCTGGAATCACTGAGGTAGTCCATTAATAAATCGTTGCATTTTTACCTTTTCATCTTTTATGTAGGTTACATACCTTATTATCTCAAGGAATTTATCGATATATTCATCTATGTTGAGCTTTCCCAACTTGAGTTCATAGAAATCCTTGGTCTTCCCATTAAAGTATTTCTATAACAAATATATTTTTTGAAGTATTTCTCAAATTTTTTCCATGACAAGTCCTTCTCATGGATTCCTTTCACATTCCTAAGGTCCTCCCACCAAATGGAGGCCTTTCCATTCAAATTAAATATGATTATTCGAACCTTTAAACTTTTAGAGTAGTCATGGAATTTGAAGTACTTCTTTAAGCCAAGCATCCAAATTTTTACTTCTTCCCCCTTCTTAATTTCTCCATTGAAGGTGGGTGGTTGGCTTTCTTGAAATCCTCAGGGTCATGTCCCTCAGAATGTTTCCAGTTATTTATTTTCCTTTGGGAATGCAGACTTGTTTTGGTACTAGAAGATTCCTTGGAGCTATCAGTTTCCTCACTATAGGATTCTTTCGATCAGTGTCTCTTGGATCCATGTTGGGCCTTCTTTGAGTTCCTCCTCCTTGTGTGGCCACTTTCAGGGCCATTCTTTCATATCTCAATTGGAATATAGGTTTTCTTCGTATGATGTCTTTCCACATGAATCGTTGTTGGTCCATGTTGTATATGCCTTTGTATATCTGATAAGCTTTGCAGTAGGACTGCATTAATTTCAGTTTGATTTTCCTTCTCTTTTATCAACCTTTCACTTCCATCTTTACAACTCTGTAATTCTACCATGAGGCTTCTTAGAGTTTCATCCAAATCTGGAGGGGTTTCCACTACCCTTCTTTCATTAGATTCTTCTTCTCTATTGTGCAATCTTTCCCCCAATTCATGGGTTGTCACCATTCTTTATGATGCAGTTTTAATGCGGTCCACTAACTTCTTGAATGTTGATAAAACATTTTCTACTAGTTAATGATCTACTCGATTATGAACAATACACAGTTCAGATTTTTAAAAACATATACAACAACTTAAGGTTTCCTTTCTTTGTTCAATAGAGGTTTAACTAAGCCTCCTAGGAATGGGGTAAAATAAGTTCTCACCCCTAAAAGTTCTCCAAATAATATTTTTAAGTGACTTGTTTATGAGCCCAAGCAAGCTAAGTGTTGTAACCATGGGTCTGATACCAATTTCTAACACACTTGATCCCTAAGTACCTTTTCTAGGGAAGGGGTATCATAGTTTTTCTTACTCTAATCATCTCTCTGAGGTTGTCCCCCTCTTCTACTCGCCTGTGGCTTTCTAACGATTATTACCGGGCTCTAATCCAACCTCTGGTTTGCAAGTTATGGCCTCTAGAAGATCTTCGGGCATCATTAGTTGAGGGCCACATGGCACTCACATGGCTCCACCTCATTAGTACCATCTCCAGGTTCCTACCTCCCGCAGGGATGGTCCATCCATCGTCCAATCTAACAGCAGGACTTGTTTGTCATCTAATGCATGGGTTAGAGGAAAGTTTGGTGTTCGACTCTTCAACGTTGAATTCCCCTTCTCCTTTCTGCAAGCCCATCTTCTGGATTCCTGAATTCCTAAACTCCTGAAGCATCCCGAAATATTGCCATGTGGCTTCGGCCTTCGAGCCTTACGAATTACCCTCAACATTGCATTTCAAACCTCCAGAGTCTCGAAGTCCCGAACTCCCAAAGGGTCCTGAAATATCACCACGTGGCTCTGACGTTCGGAGGTTTTAGATTTATGGCTACTCCACTCTCATGAAGTAGGAATTCACCAAAGTACCGTACATATGTCCCTCTAGATTATCATATGGTTAAGAGGGGTTCTTAACGAACTCCCTAGATCCATGACTCTCCTCACTTCATAACTTCGATGTTCCGGGAGTTTGATGTTATAACATCTATGTTCTCCCAAAGTGGAACTTTGTTGGAGTTACTTAGGCATAGATACAAATGCCAAGAGGACTCTCGAATTCCCTCGAATCAGTGGTTCGTGTTACTTCGTGATGGGTAAATGGGTCAATTTTTCATGGTGGGGCAGGTATGTCTGCCATTGCTAGAGAAACTGCCAGGCGCCAATCAACCTTGTGGGTAACCTTGACCACCATTTACCTTTGATCGACTTAGAAATGGTAAGGTGGAAATACTATGGAGCCCCGAACTCATGGATTTATGAAGCCATAAAGTTTCATCTCCTTTTGATCCTAGCATAGGGTTCCCAAACCTTGGTCACATGGGTCCTTTGAAAACTCTTTCGGGCTTACACAGAAATTCCTTCAGCCATAAATGGTTAAGGATATGGGCATGAGCCCTCGGTCATTTGGTGAAGAATCTGAAGGAGGCGATCTCCTTCCAAGTGGTCTGAACTTGGGATTCCTGTGAGGGTAGATTCAAGAGGTTGACAATACTTAAGCATTCCAATAAATCCTACCCCATCCCTCTTGTAGGCTTATATCCCACGACTTTTTAATTGCTAAACAAAGGTAAGAAGACGACCATTCAAAAGCATGAGTTCACAGCGAGATAATACATTCATCTACCTTATTCATTCAATACATAGCTCATTCATAAAAAGATAAATATATGTGCATTCAATCCCCATTTCCATTTCAACACACATAGTATGAAGATATTTATCAGAAAACTAGAGTTTGTGAAACAAATTCTAAAAGGGGTACATGTTTCCACCCAACCATAGGTACAACCACTCCTGACGAATTTACCGCCAGCCACCCCCAAGCTATACTACAATGCTTTGAGAAATACTCTTTCTTCTTCCGCAGCGATAGCCAATGATGGATGTTACTCTCCTTGTCCCACAAGATCTTGGCCACCGTTTTTTTCTGTACCAAGCAAGGAGGCTTGACCAAGAACTTCCAATAAGGTATCTGTTTAGTTGGGGGTAATTTCAACCATTTCTGGTTCCCCTCACCATCATTCTCATAGCATCCATGGTCTAACTTGGCAAACCCCCTTTGAGCAGTTATGCAACATTTATCCATTTTCTATTAATAAAAAAATATTAAATACATTTTAATTTTTTGAATTGGAAATAAAGTGATGAATATAAAATAAATTATTTAATTAATATTTTATTTTTAATTTTTTCATAATTCTTTGAAACAAAATTTAATAATCTAAATTATCATTATTAAACTATAATTTTAATTAATATTTTTAAAATTTAAAATATTAATAATCAAGTTTGTCTTATATCTCTTTATATTGAATTGTGAAATGCATTTATCATAGTGATACATAATTTATTTACAAAATTGATTCGTTTACATTCATTTCCTTTATAATTATGATTTAGAATTGAATATTTATTTCTGTGTTTGTGATTTTTCTAAAATGCAATATGCAAGTTCAGCGTTAGGGAGAACTTTACGCATCTCACTCCGGAAACAATAACGAGAAAATCATTAATTTATTATACAGACAGCAAAATTTTATTCATATTTATTTTTGACTGAAAGAGATTCTTATGCTTATGGCAAATGATTGATTTGGCTATGAAGTAACAAAATTTAGTAGCTGAGGTATTATTATTTGGGTGCACATTTGATCATACGGTTGCATTTTCTACCGTCATGTTTCTAATATCGCGGCAACAGCTCTCTCAAAAGGAGTCCATTGAAAAGTTGATAACGCAAGAATGCGTAACAAGCTCCTTATTATTGTTGTGCAATTGATAAAATGTACACGAGTAGTATCTTAGAATAATCGCATGAACAAGATCCTTTTCCTTTTCTAGTTAGCAGGATTTACTATATAAACGCCAAAGATGTTCAAGTTCTCCAAAGTAAAGTAAGTTGGCAAGGTAAACATTGTAACAAATTGGAGGTTTTTCTGCTTTACGTATAGAAGTTATAGATTCTTGGTCAGGAGATCGATATTGATTGTATTTAAAGGTGTTTTTTACAGCTTATTATGAGGGAGAGTTGACAAGTGGAATTAAAAAAAAATATTAAAAGTAAAATATATTTGAATGTTGGTTATATATGAAATATTTCAATATTCATCATAAGTAAATAATGAGGTTGACATGTGGAATTAAAAAAAAAAATAATAACAAAAAATATTTCAATGTCGGCCATGTCTAAACTTTTTTTTATTAAAACACAGAACTTAAAGAATGATTTACAAGATTTGGTGTCTTTGGATGCATGATAGATCCAGAGTTAAGATGGATCTACCTGGTGTAAATTGTAGCATAGTTGTTGTAATAGTTTAACAAACATAGGAATGTCCTCTATTACTTTGGAAATGTATAAATATTTCCTTTCTTAAAAACTATAAAAAAATGGAACACTTAGTTGGACTGTTAAGCTAATTCACTTTGCAAAGTTCCATCGTTTGTTACCATTTATTAAGTTGCTGATTATATAGTGATGATAATAATCATGGTTAAGAGTATGTTTGGGTAAGAATTATTTGGTTTGTTTTAGAATTTTATTTTTGAGCACTAAAAGTTAAGAGAAACATTCCCACATAACCATATTTTTGATGGGTTAAAAGGTTAGGAAGCTCTATATTGTAACAAATATTTTGAAATTGTGATTTAATGTAGGTGTAGGAAAAACATTCTTAATGTCACAAAAATATCAAATTCTTTTAACCCATAACAACTTAATAGTTATCCCCTATTCCACTATATTTTTTATGTTAATGTTATTTCTCAAAATTTCACTCTAATTTAAGGTAATCTTAGAAAACCTCTTACCTTTGATGTTGTTTATAGTATTCTCATGTATTTGATACATAATCATAAAACAATACTACATGATTTACATTAAATAGTGTTACATTAAGTATTGTTGATTAAATAGTGTTACATTAAGTAGTGTTGATGAGTAGTGGTTCCTCTAAATTGGTGCAACAAAGAGTGCAGGTGGAGAGATTCCACATTGTCATTTCTCCTCAAATCAATGAGCACGCCGTCCATTTAAGGTACTGGAGTGCAATTCATTGATTTAAAATATCACTTGGATGCCAATTGCAGGATATTCAACTTAAAGAATAATATAGTAAATAAGATAAAAAGTTGAATTATCGATTTGTGTGTATCATTTTAACGGTCCTAAATGATAAGTCGATATTGAAGTTGTAGTGGGTCAATATATTTTAACAGGTGGAGGTGGATTTATATTTGAATTGCAGTGGTGCGTATATTTTTAACAAGTGACGGTTGATTTATAGTGCCCATATATTCATTTGTAAGTGTGAGTGCACAAACTTTAGTGCAAGTTGTGAAGAGAGAAATTTTATACCGTGGAAATTTTTTGGCTAAAGAGACAATTTTTTATTGAATAAAAAATGGAAACATGAAAAGTAAACATTACAAATTTTCTGATTCAAGCTAAATATTACAAATTTTCTGATCCTTTGGCCATTGTAATCAACTTAGTGGTTGAGAGTATTACCATCATATTGTAATAAATTTTGTTTAAAATTTTTGTTAAAGTATTGTGAAGACATATGGGCAAAACTGTAATTTGGAAGAGTATACTTTATAAAATAGGAACATTATTATTTTTTAAAGAATTGAATTTTAGTTGAAAGTTTTATATATTATGTTAAATTAATAAAAATATCATTTTGTGGTAGATGTGTTGTTTATATTAAAATTGTACTGAGATTTAATCAATATTGTGTAATTTTGTGTATTGTGTTATTTCATATTGGTAGATGTGTTATTGACCTATTCAAATATTGAAATAAGGAGGGCTAATATTGTGTTATGTGTGATGGTGAATTCTTTTGAATACTTGTTCAGGATCATTTTGTGTTTAATTTTAACACTAGAGTTGAATTACAATTTGGTATTAGAAAAACACATACATTAAATTAAAAATAAAGGAAGGCCCAAAAAAATTATTATTCAACAAAGTACGACTTCAATCAATCATACTCAAAGCATGATGCAATCTCATGTAACAATAAAGCTAAGTATTATGTAACAATAAAGCTAAGTATTGTGGTGCATTGTTGAACATTCAATGGTACATGTAATTTTTTCTTAAACTTTCCATGTAAAATTCGCTTCATGTAAGTTTGTTTTCATAAGTTTATTGATCCATATTTTTTACTTCTAGCATATTTTTGTATCAATACTTTTTTTATTCATTGAATTTAGCAAATTTTCCGTACATTTTTCAAATGGTGGATTTCCAAAAAACCCTTTCAAAATCAAATAGTTTTTTTTTTTTTTTTCAATTTGTAAAATTGAAATCAAGAACTGATTACTATTTGATAAGTAGGTCATTACATTCAATAGATATACATCAAATTCAAATCATTGTACAATATCACTTTATGGGGCATGATCAATAGTATCTGAAACCATGAGGTTGATGACAACAAGCACAAGCGAATGTGACATAAAAGTAAACAAAACAAATGATTTTGACAAAGTTGATGGACAAGATCACCAAAATGTTCTCTTTATTAAGAACATTAGTTGGTATAGGTGAAGGAATTTCACTCACAATGCACAAAAAACTTTACAGAATCATGACAATCTTCTTTTCTATTTCTGCGTCATGAAAAGAAAGGTGAAGATGCTACAAATTCAATTCCAACACTTGAATGATGAGTTAAGGACAATAAAGAATCAAGAGGTAGTTAATAAGTCTAAACCAATTCTTTTCAAGCATAATACTTTGTTTGAAATTGATATTTCTCTATATGGACTTAAGTAGATAGAACAAAGTACAACAATTTACAGAATTTGTAAGCCATCCACTATAAAATGAATGTCAGACCTTGGAAAGAATTAGAATTCAATAGGAATATGAAATGATTGGAAGATAAAAATCACATCACGTTTCATATTCCTGACTATTCAACATCAATTCAATCTGTGGGTGTTGGATTTCTTGTTGAAGATTTGAATTGGAAAGATGAAAATTTTCAAGAATTTGATGAAGGAGTTCATGATGTTGTGAATAAATTTGATGGTAAACAAATTAATGAAATTCTTGATTAGTGCCAACACTCCCATCAAGTTCGCCATATGGAAACTAAATGCTTTGACCAAGCTATCTTTATTTTTATGTTGGGAAGAAAAATCATATTTTTAACAAACATCGAAAGCAGAATAAGGTTCGTAAATGAACAATTCACTATGTTTTGATTGGTTGTTGGTGATGGAATTTAGAATCCAAAATTTTGCAAAAGTATTACTATCAAGTTCGGACATGGGTAAACACATATTTGAGTGGAAAAGTTCTAACAATAGATGTATTTCAATGTCTTATAGATGATTATTTTGGGAATTATACTGTAACATTTATCTTCATTCTTGGGGGAAACAAAGTATAAATTCTTATATCAACTCTTTTGGGTACATGTTCACGGCTATTTTATGTCTAGTTTTGACACTGGAATCTACAATTACAACTTGACACTAGGAAAACACACACATGAAATTAAAAATAAAGGAATACATAAAAAACATGATTATTCAACAAAGTAAGACATCAATTCAACAATACACTAAGCATGGTGGAATCTCATGTAACAAGAAAGTTAAGTATTGTGGTGCATTGTTGAACATTCAATGGTACACGCAATTTTTTCTTAAATTTTCCATGTAAAATTGTTTCATGTCAAGTTTTTTTTCATAATTCTAGTGATCCATATGTTTGAATTCTAGTATATTTTTGGGTGAATAATTTTTTGATTCATTGAATTTAACAAATTGAGTCCACATTTTTCAAAAGGTGGAGTTGGGGGGCATGATCAATAGTATCTCACACCCAGAGGTTGCTAACCACAAGTGCAAGTGATCGTGACATAAACGTAAACAAAAAGATTGAATGTGACAAAATTAATGGCGAAGATCACCGAAATGCTTTCCTTATTAAAAACATCATTTGATATAGGGGAAGGAAAATCACTCACAATGCACAATTTTGTTTTTACAAAATCATGACAAAATCTTATTACGTATTTGTGAGTAATGCAAAGAAAGGTGGAAATGCTACACATTCAATTCCAACTCTTGAATGATGAGTTAACGACAATGAAGATTCAAGAGGTAGTTATTAATTCTAAATTAGTTCTTGTCCATCATAATACTTTGTTTCAAAATTGATATTTCTCAATACATTCAATTTGTTAGTGTTTGATTTCTTCTCGAAGATTTGATTTGGCAAGATGAAAATTTTCAAGAAGTTAGTGAAGGAATTCACAATGTTTCTAATAAAGTTGATGGAAAACAAATTAATAAAATTATTGATGAGTTCCAAGGCTCTCATCAAATTAGACATATGGAAACTAAATGCTTTGACCTCTATGTTAATTTTCATTTTGGGAAGAAAAATCATATTTTTAAAAAAACATCAAAAGAAGAAGAAGGTTCATAAATGAACAATTCCATCACCAACATCCAATCCAACCAGAATGGCATCATTTACATGGCATCACAAATATTTGGCCATCTTTCACCCAAAACCATAAATGTTTAATTATTTCACCAGTTAAGATCCAAACCAATTCCACCCTATTTATAAGTGTGAAGGGAAGAAAATTGGATTTTGAAATCACTTTGGCAGGTGAGGACCTCTATTATTCATGCATGAGTAGTAAAATGTAAAACATTAAGTAAGCGAGGATACTCTAGAGGCTCTCTATTAACTGAAATTTGACCCTTCTTCGAGGGACTCCATGAATTATGTGGTGTTTGTTGGTGTTATTTTCCAATACATTGTTATTTCGAGGGACTCCATGAATTATGTGGTGTTTGTTGGTGTTATTTTCCAATACATTGTTACTTCGAGGGACTCCATGAATTATGTGGTGTTTGTTGGTGTTATTTTCCAATACATTGTTATGTTCCAATGCACCCAGCTAGTATTAGTATAAGCTCACATTGACATCATTATCTAGTAGCCTACGATAGCTATCCTTCAGTAATGTTGGGCCTTTTCCCGTTGTTATGTATAGCAAACATCCTACTATATCGAAATACATATAAATACTTATTCTTTCTATTGTTTCTTTGCCTTATGTTGTGTAGGCTCCTTTACGATCTGTATTAGACACAAATTTACACTTTATTTAATTCAACGCTTTGGCATGGATACTTGCAATTATACATGTACTCCATTTCAGTTAGGCATTACTCTTTCCACCAATTTCTCTTCAGTGCACATTAATCCTGCATTATCAACAGCTCATTCAGAGTCTATTGTATTTGACTCAAACCCCTCTTGACATCTCTTTTGTAGTAGGGATTCTCTCTCGATTCTGTGAAGATTCTCATGAGAGTCATTAGAAGGCTGCAAAGTGAATTCTTATGTACATTTAGGGTACTACCAATTTTGGAATTCAATACACCTCTGGTACTTCTTGGTTTGCGGGCTTCACAGATTTTGATTGGGATTATTCAGTTGATTATTAGAAGTCCACATATGATTTTTTTCATCTCCTTCACTTCGCACCTATTTCTTGGTCTTCCAAGAAGCAATCATTAATTGCATTATCCTAAGAAAAAACTAACTATCATGGTGCATTTCTTGATAATCAAAAATTTCTTTGGCTTCGACAACTCATGAAATTTTGGCATTCCGCAAGATCATCCTAACAATATTTGGTGTGATAATTAGAGTGCCATACACATTTCTCGTAACCTGATGGAGCATTGAAGGAGAAAACATATTGAAATCCATATGCACTTCATTAGACAACTTGTCCATGATTGTGTTCTGAACTAAGATTATTTTCCTACTAAAGAGAAAGTTGCATACATCTTCACTAAAACATGTTGGGTTGAAGGAATTTGTCCTTGGGGGGTCATCTTAACCCATCATTCCTTCTTCCTTTTTTTGTTTATGTTGTTTTCTCTTTTTTGGGGAGGAGTTTCTTTTCCTACGGGTTTCTCTCCTTTTCTCCTCTAATAAGAGTTTGTACTTGCTTACCTTAGCACGCCTAGCCACCCAGACCCATTCTTCTCTTTGTTTACTTCCTACCTTTCACTTAAGGGGGGTTGTTGGTGTTATTTTCCAATGCACCCAACTAGTACTACAAGTAAGCATGGGTTGACATCCTTATCTGTCTGAATGTGATAGCTATCCTTAATTAATCTTAGTACTCTTCCCATTTTATATATAGTGCATATCCTATTATATTGAAATACATATAAAAATTTATTCTTTCTATTATTATTTTGTTCTATAGAATCTAAGTTCATTTATGGTTTTAAATATAGATTTCCACAATATTACATCGGTATTGGACGGCCAATTAAAAACACTAAACGAAGCTTCGCACAAGTCCTACCGAGCGAAGAGAAGCCCTGCCCTCGGCCCTCCTCCTACACACATGAAACAATGAAGGATCTATTGTAAGACTGAATCAATCAATGAAATTAACACTACCAACTACACACTGCAATTCGCCCGCTCCCAAGAACTAAATAGCTTAGTGCTTGTGCATTACTTATTTTTATTTTAAATTCCATGTTACTTATTTTTATTTTAAATTCCATGTCAACGATAGAAATAAGCAATTAAACTAATAACCATGTAAATAATTATTTTTAAAAATATCAATTAAATAAATACATTTTTCAACTTTACGTAAATAAAATTTATGTTTTAACATTTCTATAACAGAAAAGAAAGAAACAAGAACCCACTTGCTAGCTGCACGGAGTTATAAACAGAAATTGACTGGTCATAAATATAAACGTGCCGTCTCTGCAGATAACTATGACATAAAAAAGTATTTGTTTATATGAATATTAAACACATGTTGGGAATTATCTATGATTCATATAAAAAACAAAACATCTTCGATTGTGTCAAGATGAGTCCGTAAAATCCATCTGAACGGTTTAAGATAGTTTTTTTTTTTTTTAAATTGTGAGATATATTTATACACTTGTTTTTTTTATAAACTTTATTAGTTAAATCATTAGATTAGGAAAATTTAATAATTTAATATACTAATTTGAAATATAATTTAATAGTGACTTTAAACATAAATTATTATTATTATTATTATAAATAAAAAATCTAAACAATTTAAACAAAACTCGTATTCTGGTTTCAAAAAACATTGTTCATCGAAGGTTGAATGTTCAAAGGAGAGATACTAATGCACACATATAATGTAAATTCGGTTCTTGAACAAAGTTCCCAGCCAATGGCCAGTTTCAAATGTTTTGCTGGGATATTTTTTGTAAACAACTAGGGCTTGTTAAGGAACACGTGGACATATGTGGATTCATGAGGTAGGGGAGGTAGGGGCAGTTTTATCTGGATAAAATCCTACACATCCAAATCTTACATGTCTGTGAACATAGTATTTTGGTTTTGACAATTTTTGATGATTTTGTGGAGGTTTTAGTTTTTTACTTATTATTTTCATTTGTTCACTTTATAGACATTTAATGTTATGTATTTGAATCCTACATAATTTAATCTAAATATTTTATGTTTTGGTTTTTTATTTATTAAAGATTTGTAAATGGCCAAGTTTGTATCACCAAATTTCGAAAAAAAAAACGTTGGCATGATTCTGTGATGGGTGGCTGTATTACTAATTCTGTTTGTTCAGTTCTTTTTGGTTTTTATTGTGCAGATTACCATGTTTATTGAAAACAAGGCCAACCACGAACGTTGCTTCCATGTCATATTCAACTTGTTTAAATCAGTGTTGCAGTCATTCATGATAGCTATAAAACATGGATCGACAGATCAAGTAGTCGAGATATGAAAAACGACGAGGCAAATTTATAAATGAGTGCGGGGTATAGGCCGATCATTGTCATCCTAGCACAGCCTCTAAGGTATTGGTTGGTAAAATTCTAGGTCCATTAAAAACCCTCAGCATAGTAAAATTCCTCGCTTAGTAAAATCTTCAGTGTAATTATAAAAAAAACCTAATTGATACAGAAAGAACCTAATTGATCATCTAGAGGCCCTACCTGTAAAAGAAAATTGTTAGGCCTTTAGGCGTAAATATAATTCTGTTTCAAATTGAGAATAATTAGAAAATTA
>ML790211.1:143238-155032 GCA_009831015.1 Picea engelmannii
AGGTTGAAGATTATTAAGTAAATTATGGACTGAAATAACCTAAAACACCATCACATGAATAGTTGTTTCGTGATAAAAGAAAAAAAAAACATATACAAAGAAGAGATGAGAAAAGATAATGATAGATACAAAAAAGAACATAAGTGATACACACCAAGTGGATGGTACGGACTACTCAGTTCTTAGTGGGATTTAAGTGTTGATAAATTGTGAAGCAAGAAATGCAGAGAGAAAGAACAGAGAAGAAAATAGTATTCAGTATATTAGAAATGTAAGGAGAAAAGTACAACGAGGAGAGTTAATGAAGACTACTAAGCAAAGGGAAAATAGTTGAGCTAAATAGGCTCAAAAAAATCAAGAAATGATAGTACAACTGGCAGTGTACAATCGGCCTGTTGAGGTTACATTATATTTAACACTCCCTCTTAAACTCAACAGTTACAAACATCAGCACTGATTATGCCTAAGTGTTGTCTCTGAAAATCAAAAACAGATTTTCCCAGTGGCTTTGTGAAGATATCTACGAGATGATCTCGAGAACCACAGAATTGAAGTGCAATATCACCATTATTGACTAGCTCGCGTATGAAATGAAACCGAGTGTCAATGTGTTTGTTTTTCTTGTGAAACACATGATTTTTGGATAGAGCGATTGTTGAAGTATTGTCACAGAAAATAGGGGTTGGATCATTTTCTATATGTGACATATCTTTCAATATTATTCTCAGCCACACAGCTTGATAGGAAGCTGAGGTAGCAGCGACATACTCTACCTCTACAGAAGATATTGATACAATTGGCTGCTTCTTTGATGCCCATGAGATCAGGTTCATGCCCAGGTGAAAAACATGTCCTGAGGTGCTTTACCTGTCATCTAGGCTGTCTGCAAAATCACTGTCTGTGTAACCAAAAAGTTGATTACTATCAGATTTAGTGTACCATAAGCCAAAATTGAGAGTTCCTGCAACATATCTCAGAATTTGTTTCGCCATTTTCCAATGAGAATCTTTGGGGGGATTCCATGAATCTGAAAACAAGGTTGGCTACATACATAATATCAGGCCTAGTTTCTCTAAGATACAACAAACTGCCTACTAAACTTTTGTACAGAATAGGGTCCACTGTAGGGCCTTCATCTTTCTTGTTCAATTTTGTGACTAAAGGTATAGGGGTTTCTGCTAGATTGCATTCTTCCATGCAGAATCTTTTGATGATGTCTGCTGCATATTTTTTCTGACAGACAAAAATGCCTTTGGTTGATTGATCAACCTCAATCCCCAAAAAATATTTCATTATGCCAAGATCTGTCATCTCAAACTCAGATTGCATGGCATGTTTAAAATTGGTTAAATCAAGATTTTCAGTATATATCATGTCATCAACATATAGACATACAATCAAAATTTTACCGTGTTGATCAGTTTTAGTGTAAAGAGTTGGCTCATTTTGAATTCTGCTGAAACCTCTTTTGATCAGATAAGTGTCAATTCTGTTGTACCAAGCTCTTGGCGCTTGCTTTAAGCCATACAAGGATTTCTTCAACCGATATACTTTGGCTGGCTGCTCTTGGAATTCAAATCCCGGTGGCTGGTCGACATACACCTCTTCTTCTAAAAAACCATTCAGGAATGTTGACTTGACATCCATCTGGTATACTTTCCATTTGTGTTATGCTGCTATGGCCAATAGAGTTCTTACAGTGTCTAATCTTGCTACTGGAGAAAAAGTTTCACCATAATCAGTATCAAGTTGTTGTGAGAATCCTTTGGCAACAAGTCTTGCCTTATGTTTTTTGATATGTCATTTTTCATTGAGTTTAGTTTTGTAAACCCACTTGACACCAATACTCTTTTTGTGACTTGGAAAATCAACAAGATCCCATGTCTTGTTCTTCTCAATGGAGTCAATTTATTGGTTCATGGCTTGAACCCAATGTGGCTCCTTAGTTGTTTCTTTAAAATATGTAGTTTGACATGACATTAAAGCAAAAATATTGTGTTGTTCAATGTCATCCAACTGCTGATGGATTTCTCTCAAACTTCGAGTTCTCTAATTTTGAATTTCAGAGAATGAGTCTCTGCTTGAAGTTGAGTTATCCTGAGAATTTTCAGATTGTCCTTGTACCTGCAATCTTGGAAGAACAGATTGAGGTACATTCTTTCCTGAATTTTTTGTGTTTTCATAACTGGGTAGCAATGGATTTTGACTATCCATTTGCAGATTTTCTGATTCATTCCAGAATTGATTTTCCAGAAATTTTACATCTCTGTTGAGAATTAGTTTCTTGGAGATTGGATTGTAAAGCCTGTAATCTTTAGATGTTTCACTATATCCAGTAAAGATACATTTCCCACTTCTATCATCCAATTTCTTCCTTAATTCGAAAGGTATGTGAGCATATGCTATGCATCCGAATGTCCTTAGATGTGCAACATTTAGCTTTGTCCCACTCCATGCTTCTCGAGAGACTTTAATCTTTAGACTTGTGGTTGGAGATCTATTCAAGAGATAAACTGAGCATGCTACTGCCTCAGCCCAAAAAATATTTGACAAACTTTTCTCTTTGAGAAGTGTTCTTGCCATATTCATTATTGTCTGATTTTTCCTTCTAGCCACTCCATTCTG
This sequence comes from Picea engelmannii, assembly GCA_009831015.1. Taxonomy (NCBI): domain Eukaryota; kingdom Viridiplantae; phylum Streptophyta; class Pinopsida; order Pinales; family Pinaceae; genus Picea; species Picea engelmannii. The sequence goes on from ML790211.1 coordinate 145,864, forward strand.
TTGTGGAGTATACCTAGTTGTTGTTTGCATGATAATGCCTTATGATTTGCAGAAATTTGCAAATTCATTGGAGTTGTATTCTCCTCCTCCATCAGACTTGAGTGATTTTATATATTTGCCACTCTGTTTTTCATCTTCTACCTTGAATTCTTTGAATTTTGCAAAAGTTTCAGACTTGTGTCTAAGAAAATAGATCTAGATTTTTCTGCTAAAGTCATAAATAAATGTTAAGAAATAAAAGCTACCACCTATGGACTCTGTTTGCATTGGTCCACATAGGTCAGTGTGAACAAGTTCAAGATGTTGTTTGGCTTGAGTTGAGGACTGTGGAAAACTAGTTCTCTTATGTTTTCCAAGTATGCAAGACTCACATGGGGGAATTTTCTCTTTGAAGATAGGAAGACCTTTGACCATGGAGTGCTTCTGAAGAAGACTTAGATTCTAAAAGGGTAGATGTCCAAATATTGTATGCCAAACCATAGTTTCATTGGGGGTGGATGCACTTTGTGCATATGTTTGGTTCAGATTTGCAGTTCTAAGGGTAAGGGGAAACATCCTACTCTGAGTCATGTGGATTTCAGAAATCAATTTTTTGTTGGGGGTTTTGTCATATATATTGCAAGTTGCTCCCTCAAAGAGTACCTTATAGCCATGTTCAATGAGTTGTCCTACACTTAGAAGATTATGTTTCTGATCTGGAACATGATAAACATTGTTTATGTCCTTCTTTACATTCTATTTAGTAAGAATAGGAACAATTCATTTTCCTTGAACTTTGACTAAGGAATCATTTCCAAGTGTAATATCGGATGAGATTGAAGAATCAATGCATGAAAGTAAATATTTGTTGTCTGTCATGTGATTACTGCATCCATTGTCCAGCAACCAGAGATCTTTAGGTTGTTTGTCAGACTTGTGGCATGAGAGAAACATACCTACTGAGGTTTCTCTCGTATGATTTGGCACATGTGCTTTGCCTGAGAGTTGATCTTCTTGCTTCTTCCTCCATTCAGATTCATAGTGCCCATACTTTTTGCAGTAATAACATTGTATGCTTGATTTGTCATTTGATCTTCTCCCTCTGCTTCTTTGATTCTGATTATGTTGTCTGTGTCCTTGGAAATGTTGAGTCAGGTGTTGTTGTCTGTGTCCTCCACTGGAATGAGGGTTACTGTGACTGCTCCCTCTTCCTTGGTGATCTCTGCTTCGTCATCTGCCTCTCCCTCTGCTGAAGGGGAATTTCATTTTAAAATCATTGGATATTGACTCATCTGTGAGATGCAGTCTGGTCTCATGTGTCAACAGGGAACCGATTAGTTTATCTGTTGAAAAACGTGACAGATCCTTGGATTCAAGGATTGTTGTAACGACCATTTTGAATTTAGTTGGTAAACTTCTGAGGACTTTCTCAACAATGCGTTGATCAGGGATGGCTTCACTAGTCAATCTGATCTGGTTCACGATGCCCATGACTCTGGTCATAAACTGATCCACATTTTCAGACTTTGTCATTCTTTGAGTCTTGAATTGCATCCTCAAGGTCTGCAGTTTAACTATTTTGACCCTGTCATTTCCTTGGTAGGCTGATTTAAGGATGTCCCAGGCCTGTTTTGAGGTGCCAGTGCCTGTGATTTTTGAAAAAATCGAGTCATTTACTGAATTTTGAATCCAGAATTTGGCTTTATTCTCTATGTTTCGCTGTGTTGCCTAAGCAATTGTTTGTTAGTTTGTCATGGCGGCAAGGTCTCCTGGATCTGGTTCCACATATACAAGATCCACTGGATCCCAGCACTCTCGTGCTTGCAAGAACGAGCTCATTCGAGGAGACTAGAACCCATAGTTCTTTCCAAGAAGAATCAAACCCTGAGTTGGTCAAAAATTGCTAGACGTCGCCATATTTAAAGAATTTGAACAAAACAGAAAAGAAATGTTTGGTAAATTTCGTATTTACCTGTTTCCTGTTGATTTAGGATTTCACGAGTTTCTATCTTGTGAGTCTGGCTTCAGTCTTTCTCGTTTCGGGACTTCGGTATACGAGTCCTCCAATTTCTTGTCTCCCCAACTTCCGGTCGCCGAAACGCAGGGATGATTTTAAGGATGAAAATTTATTTTAAAATGTAGAAACCTTGGTGAATCTTAATTATCCTTCATATGGCAAATATAAATGTTTAGCGATATTTTTGTAAAAATATTCAAATTTATAGGGATTTTATATAGTTTTTATAAAATTTTGGCTATTTTTAAGGTAAAATAATTTTATCATATAGAATTTGGGTGAACCATTTTTAAAATAAAGAATCTTGTTTTGGGAAAAAACATGGAAAATTAGCCCATGAGGGAAATTTAGTCCCTAAAATCATCCATGCCGAAACGCCCAAAGGCACGTATTCCCTTAGCCTCCGTGCTTGTGACCACGACCGATCACCACACGCCTAAACGTTCAAGTGCTACCGGCTTTTCGTGAAGGAAGAAATGCAGAGAGAAAGAACAAAGTAGAAAACAGTATTCAGTATATTAGAAATGTAAGGAGAAAAATACAATGACAATTGGCAGTGTACAGTCAATCTATTTGGCCGTTTCTTATTTAACATCAATCTATTTCGCCCTTTCTTATTTAGCATCAGAATTGATGAAACTTTTGTATAAAACTATCTGTAAAAATTTACCATTAAAAAATTGAAGATAAGAGTTTATCCATCTCGTGTAAGATGAAACAATGAATATAACCCAAATGCTACCTACATATAAGCATTTTCAAATCTGATTTCAGGAATTATTCTAAACACATTTACCGTAACCCAAATTCTAATTCAAATTCGGAGTAACAATCAATGGACGGATTAGGAAAATCGATTCAAACATTGGCATTAAAAAAGTAAGATAAATTATAAGGAACCTAAAGTAGTGGGGACCTGAATTTTGAATTCGGGCAGTAAGAAACACATATACCGGGTTTAAGGTTTGTCTATTATTCATAATTTCAGAAAAAGAGAACCAACTACAAAACACTGATTAAAAAAAAGTTTATTAGAATTACCGTAACAAAGATGTGACAAAGATTAAATCTGAGAAAAACATGATTTTGCCCCCAAAACACACTCATAAGACCACAAGATACCGCATGGTAGGTAGCAGGTAGCGCCGAGAGGACATTCACGTGAGTGATCGCAGAGATTCAAACAATAAGAATCTATAAGAATCCTTGCATTGAGTTAAACAAGAACAATAAGAACGTGAGTGATGGCAGAAGATTCAAACAATAAGAATCCTTGCATTGAGTTAAACGAGAACAATAGAGATGCAGTGGTAGCCGCCATCTTTCATTCGGCCTGCATGCATCTATATAAAATGAAACGCGCGGACAGTGGACAGCCAGAAAATGAAAAGCGCTGATAGGTGAGGAAAGCCAGAAAATGAAAAGCGCTGATAGGTGAGGAAAGACAGAAAATGAAAAGCACTAACAGCCAGAAAATGAAACGCGTAACAGTTAACGAAATTGAATTAAAAAGTATTTTAATAAAAGTTTCAACATTTATCTTATGGCCAAAAACATATTCTCGGAAAAAACCAAAACATAGAATAATTATACTACAGCCATATTAATCGGTAACGCTGTCATCCCACCAATCTTGTACGATGTAAAGCTGAGCAATAAAATATGAACCACTGAAGGTTGCTCGTGCTAAATTTGCGCGATCTGAGCAATAGAATATATTATCGTAAGCTGACCATATAGGATTCTGTAAAATTGTCGTTATATTCAAAGCTTCACGTCAAAATTCACCAAATTTAACGTTTACAGTCTTTTGGACATGGAATAATCAGTCTTTAACTCTAGTTAAAATAAAACGAAATGATCGGGTCCAGCTCTATAAATAAGGAGCTGTGTTTGCTCCCACTGAAGGTGAAGAACTCGTGTTTTGGCTACTTTTAGAGATGGCTGCCCTCTCTGGTGATGATTACAATGTAAAAATAGTTAGCAAGGAAGTTGTAGTTAATGCTGATCCTGTGCAAGAGCATCGGCTTCCTCTGTCCAATTTGGATCTCACAATTCCTCCTGTTTCGGTGAGCGTTTTCTTATGTTATAAGAATCCCACCACCAGATCAGAATCCTCTTTCGCAGAGGAGGCTACCCATGATCTGAGAAGTTCGCTATCAGATGCATTGGTTTCTTACTATGTTTTTGCTGGCGAAATGGTATCCAACACCTATGGGGAGCCGGAACTGCTTTGCAACAACGAGAACTGTTATTTTTTTTCATGTTAATTCAAATGAATAAGGTTCAATTAGAAACACATAAAAAGATCTTTCTTCTTGCTTCTTTAAACCCATGAGTGTTTAAATTTTCAAATACAATTCTCTATAAAATGGGTGGAATGTAATTCATATGAATGAGATTCAATTAGAAACACATACGAAAATATTTCTTCTTCAAACCCATGAGTGTTTGAGTAATAGAAAAACATTCTATATCATTGCTAAAAAGTAGCTTAAACTGGAATAATAGGATTTATAAAGAAATTCAAAAATATGTATTTATTAAATTACATGTATTCTTTAATCATCAAAACAGGGTAGAAAGTTACATCATAATAATAGAATGTATGTTCAATTTATGAAGAAATTCTAGAATATGTATTTACTCAATTAAATCTATTCCTTAATCAATTACATGTATTACTTGATCATGCAAACATGTAAAAGGTTACATTATAATAATATAACAGATGTAAATTTATTTAGATTTATACAAATTAATTACTTTCTTCAACATTCATTTAAATTTCAAAACCCAAAAAGACAAATTCCCAAGTTTGTTCATTATGGGTTTTCTTTTGGATCAAATGATCACTTATAATCAATCAAGAAAACTCTTTAGGACACTTAATAAGAGATTGAAAGAATACTTAAGCAAGCATATATTACCTAGTTAGCCATAGGGTTAAAACATAGAAAATCCTCCATAAAATCTCCTTAAATCCAAAGTTTTAATCATGGAATACATGTTATATGATGTACATTTTGTTTTAATGAAGAAAAAGAAGCAGTGTTCTAACTCTATTCCTTTCTATAATTCTCTATGCAATGTTCAATTCAAAAATTCTTTAAAAAAAAAACCTGAAAATAATTTGAAATTACAAAGATCTTTATTTTCAGACTGACTACTTTGCACCATTGATTAGGATTGGTGAGACGCCATGTACCTAGACACAACAACAAGCCAACAAACAATAGTAGTCAAAGGCTTATTCTTAAGGACCTCTATCTTCATCACCAAATAGGAATTCAAGAAACGACTCTCCATCCAGCATCAAAGTGTTGACAAAACTGTCTTAGTTTGAAAATGTCTTTCTACTTAAATTCCTTGCTTGTAATGTCAAAATCAGTGCCAAACATTGCAGGCAGTTTTCCCTAAAATGCAATTTTCCCTCTTGCTTTTCCCAGTGTGTAGCCACTACACTTCAATAAATGTTGCGCAAATAGAAATTGGATTTATGACAAAAAGTAATTGTTAGCCAAAGGAATGGCTTTGGTTTAATTGCCAATCAACCATTACATTGCTTACAAACCATTGCATTGAGATTTATCTCCAACACTCCAATATTCAAAACATAGTGTCAGTGTTTAGTTCATGCAATTCATTGTACTAATTAAATCCCAACAATCATAACTTCCATCTATGGAAAATACCATGTTGTTTAACTAAACTCCACCTATGCAGACTCAGGTATTCCAACGCTATTGGGATTTAGTTAACACAAATGTGTAAATGCAAGAAGAAGCAATCAATTCTCAACTGACCATGTATAATGAAATGAACTATCTAATTAATATACCTCTCATACCCATCAAATCAATGGATTTCATGCATTATGGATAGGAGTGCCCCAACACCTGAACACCATTCAATCTAGAAATATGCAATATAAATTAATTAATAAACATATAAAGGATGTTCATTACTTAGAAAACATGAGAGGGGGCTGCACTGGCATGATGAACTAAATCGATCCACCACAGAGGCTGCACTGATATGCCAAATCGAATGAAGGGACCCCACAATTAAATAATATTAGCTCTATTTAAACCTAATGAGATCGTTGTAGCATTCAGAGTGACAAGCTATACTGCTCAATGGCAGCGTTCTCACTAGCAATAAGAGATATGTGTGTATCACTAACCTTAACAATTGACAAACCGCCTTGCATATTGACAGCAATAGCCCACCACGGAAGCAGATGTATACATGTACATTGAAGAATCAGATGCAAGTCAATTCCTTTATATAATGGCTATCACAGTCAAATTAATTCAGTTGCAAACTAAGAGCAAACCATAGAGACTATTGTAGAAAGTGCTCACAGCCATGATTTAGCTCTGTTGGGGGATTTTGTTAAATATATTGTACCCTCAACAGTATGACTGTACACTGCCAGTTGTACTGGATAGTTGTACTTTCTATTTCTGTCTTGCTTGAGCATATATAAGCTCAGCTATTTACTATTGTTTGTAATCTCTTCAGTACTTCAACCTACTTCAGTTCTGTTATGTACTTCTTCATACATTTCAATATATTGTTCTATTCTCTTCTCTCTTCATTTCTCTTTGCTTCACAATTTATCATGGTATCATAGCTTCAGCAGTAAGCCTCTTCACATAGTCGGGAGATCAACACAATCCTCACAACGCAGAGCTTACACGCATCTTGAGAGCACGCGACACAGTTTTTTCACAAGGCTTGGAGAGTTGGCCGTAATACTCTTTAAAGATCGTCCTAACAAGCTTGCAGAGGTTGCAGAGCGTACTTAGCTAGAAAGAACGAGGAAGCAGAGAACGCAGAAGAAGAAACCTGCACAATTTTCTCAAAGAACCGTCAAAGATTGACGCAGAAGAGCTGCAGAACGAAAGAAGTTTAAAGAACTTGAAGATTTCACTTTAATTCGTTAAAGATTCAAGAAGAAGGATGAATCGTTTAAAGATTTTTGAAAATAGCTCAAATCTGTCAAAGATTCAAGCAGATCACGAAGAAATCGTGAAATTCTTTCAAATCATTGAAAGATTCACGAATCTTTCTTCCACAGGTGTAAAGAACGCATCTCAGGCGCAAAGAACAACCATTGAAGCCGTGAAATTCGTCCTGCGAACGGTTCCAAGGCGGGAAACCAGACCAGAAGGGACGAGGAGAGCGCGGAAATGGCGAAGGAATTTCAGCAGTCAGATCTTGAACACAGGCCCGACAGTCGTTAGATCAGCAAGAAGTTGCACGACGGTTAGTCGTGTGGAGCGCACTAGAGTGATTTCGACTTGTAAAGTCGCGAAATCCCGACGTCATCTTGACCGTCCGATCAAGAGACACATGGCGAGATCCTATTTCATCGCAAAAACGGGAATCGGGAGTTGGACGAGCGAAAGAATCTGCTCTCCAAAAACTCTGATACGCGAATTCGCGAAATCCCAAAACGATCACAGCCATCCATTTCAGAGGACAGGTGGCAGCAGATCAAGGCATCATCATATCGACATTCGGGGTTTCAAGTTGTCAAAGAAACTTGACATCGCAACTCGCGAAATCGCGATACGCGATATCTCGATAAGATCTCAGTCGTCCGTTTGTTAAGACACGTGGCGAACATCGTCGTGCCCATCGGCATATCGCATTCGGGGTTTTAAGTTGTCAAAGAAACTTGACATCGCAACTCGCGAAATCGCGATACGCGAAATCCCTATCCAATCTCAACCGTCCATCTCTCCCGGACGCGTGGCATAAATCCGAAGGCTCGGAAAAATCCCGATAAGAAAGTTCATTCGGCATATCGGGATTCGGAAAATCGGGAATCCTGAGAACAAGTGATCGGGTTTCTTTCCAGTGAAATCCCTGATGAAAATCTAGCCGTCCATCCCTTCAGGACGCGTGGCAGAGATCGAGGCTTTCGGGAAAAGTCCCGATAAGTGACTTCAACGGTTTTTCGGGATTCGGCATTTCACGGATCTTGGAGACAAGAGATCCGGGACATAACATATCGCGAAATCGCGAGGAGAGATCATGACCGTCCATCTGTTGAGGACGTGTGTCACAGATCGGAGCCATCGGGAAAAGTCCTGATAGGACAGCGCCATCGGAAAATCGGCGATCGCGGATTCGAGGAGTCAGAAACACTCGACATCAGAACTCTCGAAATTTCGATTCGTGATATCCCGATATGATCTGGACCATCCGATCACTGCACGATCTGGACCGTTGAAAAATCGAAAGGAGATTTTTCGCATTTCGGCGATTTGAAAGCCAAAGAAACGGGAAAATCCCATAGCGCTTTAAAAGAAAGGCACGTGGTCACATTGCAAGGAGACCAAAGGGCCAATTCAAGCCCGATAAGCTCCCATCGGCCATCGGAACATCGACATTTCACCGATTGGAGGTAAATACACCATTTTTCTCTATACTTCTGATTTTTTTTTAAATTCAAATATCATGGCGTCGACTAGCAATCTACGTCTGACTCAGGGTCCGATTCTTCTTGGTAAGAATTACGAATTTTGGTCTCTTCGGATGAGATCATTCCTGCAAGCACAAGAATGTTGGGAACCAGTGGATCTTGGATATGTGGAACCAGATCCAGCAGCCCTCACTGCCATGACAAATGCCCAGAGAATTGTTTAGGCAACTCTGAGGACCAAAGAAAACAAAGTGAAATTCTGGATACAGAATTCTGTGGATGATTCGATTTTCTCGAAAATCACAGGTGCTGGTACTTCCAAACAGGCCTGGGACATCCTCAAAACGTCCTACCAAGGCAATGATAGGGTAAAAATAGTTAAACTACAGACCTTGTGGACACAATTCGAGACTCTCAGGATGACAGAGTCCGAAACTGTAGATCAGTTCATGACCAGAGTCATGGGAATCGTAAATCAGATCAGACTCATTGGTGAAACCATCACTGATCAACGAATTGTTGAGAAAATTCTCAGAAGTCTACCCAGGAAATTTGAAATGGTTGTAACAGCCATCCTTGAATCCAAGGATATGTCAAGATTTTCAACAGATGAACTAATTGGTTCTCTGGTGACACATGAGACAAGACTACATCTCACAGATGAGTCAATCTCCAATGCCTTCCAGACTCAGTTCTCATTCAGAAGAGGGAAAGGCAGAGGAAGAAGTAGAGGA
>ML790211.1:156770-215081 GCA_009831015.1 Picea engelmannii
ACTTCCAGCAGAGAATCATTCTCTGAATCACAGAATCAGAGAACTCGAAGTTTGAGAGAAATCCATCAACAATTGGATGACTTTGAGCAACATAACTTGTTTGCTTTAATGTCATGTCAACCTACATCCTTTAAGGAAGCAACTAAGGAGCCACATTGGGTTCAAGCCATGAACCAAGAAATTGACTCCATTGAGAAGAAAAAGACATGGGATCTTGTTGATCTGCCAACTCACAAAAAGAGTATTGGTGTCAAGTGGGTTTACAAAACCAAACTCAATGAAAAAGGACAGATTGAAAAGCACAAGACAAGACTTGTTGCCCAAGGATTCTCACAACAACCAGGTACTGATTATGGTGAAACGTTTGCTCTAGTAGCAAGGTTAGACACTGTAAGGACTTTATTGGCCATAGCAGCACAACACAGATGGCAAGTATACCAAATGGATGTCAAGTCAGCATTCCTAAATGGTTTTTTAGAGGAAGAAGTTTATGTCAATCAACCACCTGGATTTGAAGTCCAAGAACACCCAGCCAAAGTGTATCGGTTGAAGAAAGCCTTGTATGGCTTAAAGAAAGCTCCAAGAGCTTGGTACAACAAAATTGACACCTACCTGATCAAAAGTGGCTTCAACAGAAGTCAAAATGAACCAACACTTTATACCAAAACAGATCAACATGGTAAAATACTAATTGTATGTTTATCTGTTGATGACATGATTTACACAGGAAATCTAGAGCTAACAGATTTCAAGCATACCATGCAATCTGAATTTGAGATGACAGATCTTGGCATCATGAAATATTTTTTAGGCATTGAGGTTCATCAATCAGCCAAAGGCATTTTTGTCTGTCAGCAAAAGTATGCAGCAGACATTCTCAAAAGGTTTCGCATGGAAGGATGCAATCCAGCGGAAACTCCCATACCATTAGGCACTAAATTAAGAAAGAAAGATGAAAGTCCTACTGTGGATTCTACTTTATACAAAAGTTTAGTCGGCAGTTTGTTGTATCTTACAGCGACTAGGCCTGACATCATGTATGCAGCTAGCCTTGTTTCCAAATTCATGGAATCACCCAAGGATTCACACTGGAAAATGGCAAAACGAATTTTGAGATATGTAGTAGGGACGATAAATTTTGGATTATGGTACACTACATATGATTGTAATCAACTCTCTGGTTACACAAATAGTGACTTTGCAGGCATCCTGGATGATAGGAAAAGCACATCAGGATATGTTTTTCAACTGGGCACGAACCTAATTTCATGGGCATCGAAGAAGCATCCAATTGTATCAATATCTTCTGTAGAGGCAGAGTATGTTGCAGCTACCTCAGCTTCTTGTCAAGCTGTATGGCTCAGAAGATTATTGAAAGACATGTCACAAACAGAGAAGGATCCAACTCCTATCTTCTGTGGCAACACATCAGCAATTGCATTATCCAAGAACCATGTGTTTCACAAGAAAAGTAAACACATTGACACTCGGTTTCATTTTATACGCAAGCTAGTCACTAATGGTGACATTGCACTACAATTTTGTGGTTCTCGAGATCATCTTGCTGATATTTTCACCAAGCCACTAGGAAAGTCAGTTTTTGACTTCCAGAGACAGCACTTAGGCATAGTCAGTGCTGATGATTGTAACTGTTGATTCTAAGAGGGAGTGTTAAATATATTGTACCCTCAACAGTATGACCGTACACTGCCAGCTGTACTGGACAGTTGTACTTTCTATTTCTGTCTTGCTTGAGCATATATAAGCTCAGCTATTTACTATTGTTTGTAATCTCTTCAGTACTTCAACCTACTTCAGTTCTGTTCTGTACTTCTTCATACATTTCAATATATTGTTCTATTCTCTTCTCTCTGCATTTCTCTTTGCTTCACAATTTATCAGATTTAACAACTATTTCAAAATTTAAGGGATTATATTAATTGCCCCTCCAACTGCTCTATGTGAAGGGAATGCGTAAGGTCTCCCAATTGCACAACAGGACTAGTAAACCAAAAGGTGAAACACCACTCCAACAAACAAATTTAGGAACTTCACGTGGGGTTGGTGAATATGGCCAACGTCTTTGACACCGTAGCTGTTGATTTCTTCTGAATTCCATTGAAGGGGCAGTCTATGTCGTCTCGTCCTCCATGAAGCTCTACATGTTTCTATTAGATAATACTAGCACCGCTAATGGTGAACGCGGATAGGTATCAGTTGATACTCCTCAGTCTTTCTAATTTTTAACTTGTCGAAATTACTTCACAGCCAAATGGGTAAAAACCCCGCTCATAAAAAAAATAAAAGAACCCTGCGTAAAAGAACCCGGTAGTAAATAAATGACGCAGTTAAATAATCGAATGTACTAAATGGAAACCACATTAAAACAAATAATTTGATTAGTTATTATCAGGTTGATCTCATTATATGAATCTCTGTAATGATTAAATGCTATGTTTTGCAATCCCATTAATGAATCTCAGTATAAGTCAAAGGGAGTCATCCTAGGGTTCATCCACACTCACCCACGAGGAAATTCTTTTATTAAATAGAGAAAAAATACATTCACCCAAAGGGACAGAAAATCTGCAAGGAGTCGGGTTATCCTTTGGCTGGTTCCTTAATCTTTGCAAATACAGTGGTCCTTAAGATGTTGACCAACTTAGCCATTCTACTGCAAACAAAACTCCAAACCTTCATTTGTATAACTGAATTCTAAATTTCTAAACTTAAAGAACCTTGGCGCTGAAAAGAATTTGAAGGATCAGCAATTTGGTGAAACAAATTTTCAAGAAAAAGGTGGGCATATAGTTTATATTGTTGGAAATAGTAATTACAAGTTGGTGAGATCTTTATGTCTCTGTCATGTCACTAGTTAGTCATCTGCAAAGTCAGTGGACAAGCCGGAAGTTGAAGAGTCGGTATATTAAATGGTACTCTTTAATGTTGAGTCAGTCTTAGATTTTGTAGGAAGTCTTAGTCAGAGTCTATATAAGTCTGAGTCGTTAGTTAGTAGATGATTATGCATAGTAGATGCACTGAGGATACAGAGTAGAAAAGAGAGGTAGAGAGAACAACCAAGAGAAATAACAGTTGAAGAGTTGAAGAAGTTTGAGCACAAACTCTGTGTCTGTGAAGTCAACAAAAGAAGTCATTGGAGCTGAAGCTCATCTTAGTATTTTACTCTATAACCATGCATAGTGCGTCGAAGTTATCAATATAAAGCATTTTGTGTGTTAAACAAGTTATGGAATATTTTTGAGTTCATGTGCTTAGCATAGCACTATGTTATTCTACATTCATAAATCATTTCATTAAGTGTGTGTATTTAGAACACGGAAGAAACTAAGCAATCTATGCATTGGGTAGTGTTTTTGAGAACTCTGTCGTAGTGCCTGTTTTGTGTGAAGTATTTAAAATTGCATTGCACAGAGTAGACTACATGCACTGTCGATCTTAGATCTGGTATCAGAGAAGGTTGATCAAGAGCAAGTTTATCAAAAGGAGGTTCTATCAGAACAAGTGTGTCAGAGAAACAACTCTGTTGAAAAGAAATATGGCTTCTACCTCAAATCTGCAACCTCCCACTTTTACAGGAAAGAATTATGAGATGTGGTCCTTGACCATGAAAGCCTTGTTCTGAGGTCAATATGTATGGGAGATAGTTGAGAATCGCTATGTGGAACTAGTAGATCAGGCAACATACAATGCTCTCACACAAGCTGAGAATGATGTCTTGAAAGATCAAAGAAAGAAGGATGGAAAGACGTTGGTTTACATACATCAAGTCATGCATGAGAGCATACTTCCAAGATTTGCATCAAGAAAGCAAGACAAGGAAGCATGGGACATATTACAAACCTTTTATCAAGGTATGGACAAAGTAAAGACTTCAAAACTGTAAATTCTTAGAAGAGATTTTGAAACTCTGTCAATGAAAGATACATATACAATAGATTCATTCTACACCCATGTCATTGGCCTCATAAATCAGATTAAGTCTGATGGTGAAACCATGGAAGACATAAAAGTTGTTGATAAAGTACTTAGGAGTCTTCCTCCTAAGTTTGACACCCTTGTTGTGACTCTAGGAGAAAGCAAAGTCTCGAGTCAGTTTAGTCTAGATGAACTGCAAGCTTCCCTCATTAATCATGAACATGGATTGAATAGGTCAAGTATGTCATTAGAGAATGAATTTTCCGCGAAGTCATCTATAAGTCGTAGAAGAGGAAGGGGGAGAGCTAAATATAGAGGCATAGGAAGAAGTTTTGTCATAGGTGGGCACAATAGCAGTCTTGGAAATGCTGGTCAAAGAGGTCGAAACCCAAATACGAGTCAACCAAGTTGTTAAAGAACTAAAAAATCAAATATTCAGTGCCATTACTGTAAAAAGTATGGACATTATGCATATGATTGCAGGAAGAGATAGTATAATCAGAACAAGCAAATTCAAGATCAGTCAAACAATGCAAATAACCAAACTTATCCTATGTTTATGGCACGTGTTGTAGCAATGCTCAGTGCTAAAGTAATGTCAATGGTATCCCCATTTGAATGCAATGTTTCTCAAGAAAGTCCATGTGACATATGGTATTTAGATTCAGGGTGCAACAACCACTTGACATAAAACATAGAATTGTTTTCTAGTTTGGATGAGTCAGTCCAAACCAAAGTTACACTTGGAACATATATCCAAGTCATTGTCTTAGGCAAAGGTAATATAAACATTTTAAAAAATAAAGGAGAACAAAAGGTTATCTCTGATGTATATTATGTTTCTAGTCTGAAGCATAATCTGATGAGCACATGACAACTGTTACAAAAGGATACATAATCTACTTGGAGGACAATCACTGTGTGATTATGGAAAAACTCTGAAGCAATCAACTTATTGAAAAAATCTAGATGATAAGTAAAATAATTTTCCCATTGACATTGAATCCACCCAAGAACAAGAATACATCACTAGTTGTTGGTAAGGGAAAAAGTGTGCAGTTAGACACTACATTTATAGCAGAAATTACACGTAGTTCCAATGAAGAAAATAGTGCACGTAGTACTAAGAAAGGAGAAAGTGGTGCAGCTATAAAGGAAACATTCTAATCTTAAATACATGATGATTCTTGGCTATGGCATTTCAGATTTGTACATTTGAACTTTGGAGGTCTGAAGCTGCTACAAACAAAGGATATGGTAAAATATTTTCCATTGATCGAAAAACTAGAAAGGATATGTGAAGGTTTCATATTTGGCAAGAAACACAGAGAATCATTTCCAGTTGGCAAGTCTTACAGAGTGAAATCTCCACTGGAAATTGTACATTCAGACATTTGTGGACCAATGCAAACTCCATATATAAGAGGCAGTGCATATTTTCTGACATTTATTGATGATTTCTCAAGAAAGACATGGATTTATTTTCTAAGGTATAAATCTGACGTATTGGGTTGTTTTCAACAGTTTAAATCACTTGTTGAGAAACAAAGTGGTTATTACATCAAGTGTCTAAGAAATGACAGAGGACGAGAATACACTTCAAGATAATTTCATAACTTTTGTAAAGTTAATGGCATCTATAAGAAATTTATCGCGCGATATATACCACAACATAATGGTGTCGCAAAGAGAAAGAACAAAACCATCATGGAAATGGCATGCAATATGTTGACAGCCAAACATTTTTCTAATGAGTATTGGGATGAGGCATTAGCAACTACAATATACATATTGAACAAATATCTGACAAAGAGTGTGAAGAACATAGTTCCTCGGGAATCCTAGACATAATCAAAGCACAATGTGGTGCACTTAATTTTTTTTGCTTGTGTCGCATATGAACATGTTCTAGATGAGATGAGAAAGAAGTTGGACAACAAAGGACAAAAATGTATATTTTTTGGGTATTATGAAGAAACAAAAGGATACAAGTTCTATGACCCTGTCGCAAGAAAAGTCATAATCAGTCGCGATGTTAGTTCGTGGAAAATGAAGCATGGAATGAGAGTGTAGAAAACACAAGTAAGATCATTAATGTTATTGCACATGATGATACAGAAGAAGAAATGGTTCAAACACCATGTATAAGTAAGTGTGCAATCCCTTCTGAACCTGACACTGTGATGCAAATCACAGCATAGAGTACTCCAGTAACAACATCAAGTGCATAGTCTACACCTATATCGTAAAAAAAAATAGTAAGAAGTCTAAGCAGTTTTACATCTCTAGATCCAATATTAGCAATTATGTTACCAAGAAAGACAGGAAGTCCATGTGACATCTATAATGAAGACGCAACAAATTCATTTTCAGTTTTTTCTCTGTTTTCACAAATAGATGATCCATTAAATTTTGAAGAAGAAGTCAAAGAGTATGTATGGGCACAAGCCATGGATGAAGAAATCAAATGCATAGAGAATAATCAGACATGGAAATTGGTAGATGTACCTGAAGACAAAGATGTCATAAGTGTCAAGTGTATTTATAAAACCAATCAAGATGCAGAAGGAAATGTGGAGAAGCACAAGGCAACACTAGTTGCAAGAGGCTTTATACAACAACATGGAATTGATTTTAATTAAACATTTGCACCATTTGCATGCATGGACACAGTCAGAACTGTGTTAGAAATTGACATGCAGTACAAGTGGCCAGTTTATCAGATGGATGTAAAGTCATCATTTTTTAATGTAAACTTAGAAGAATAAGTATATGTGGAACAACCACAAGGTTATGAGGTTCCAAGACAAGAAGACAAGGTGTACAGATTGAAGAAAGAACTATATGGATTAAAGAAATCTCCCAGGGCCTAGTACAGTCGCATAGATTCCTATCTCACACATAATGGATTTCAGCGAAGTAAAAGTTAGCCAACATTGTACATCAAAGCAAATAAGCAAGGTAATATGTTAATTGTTTATGTATATTTAGATGATTTGATTTTTACGGGTGAATTTGGCATAAAATAATTCAAGTCATTCAAGAAGGATGAATTTGAAATGACCGATTTAGGGCTTATGAGATATTTTTTGGGAATAGAAGTGCACCAGTCCAAAAGTAACATATTTATCTCACAGTCCAAGTATGCGCATAAAATTATGAAAAGATTCAATATGATGAATTCAAAAGAAGCACCAATAGCCATCATAATCGTATTGAAGTTAAGCAAGGAAGATAAAGGGTCCAAAGTGGATCCCACACTGTTTAAAATACTAGTAGGTAGTCTTATGTATCTCACAACGACAATAAATGATATTATGTATGGAGTGAGACTAATATCAAGGTTCATGGATACTCCAAAAGAATCACATTAGAAGGAAGGAAAGAGAATCCTGAGATATGTGAATGGAACAATAGATTTTGGCATTAAGTACTCCACTTCAGAAGATTTTAGACTAATTGGATACACTTACAATGATTGTGGAGGTAGTATAGATGACAGGAAAAGTGCCTATGGGTACACATTTCTTTTTGGAACAAGTATGGAATTGTGGACATCAACGAAGCAACCCATAGTGACTCTTTCTTTAGCAGAAGCAGACTACGTCACAGCCACAAGTGCAACTTGTCAAGTAGTTTGGATGAGAAGAATGTTAAAAGATTTGTTACATAAAAAAAATGAACCAACAACAGTATTATATGACAACAATACATCCATCATGTTATCAAAGAATCATGTGTTTCACAAGAAAACCAAGCATATTTATACAACATATCATTTTATCAGAGAATTGACAAATAACAAAGAGATTTGTTTAGAGTTTTGCAGGTCAAAAGAACAAGTCACATACATTTTTCCAAAGGCTTCAGCAAGAGATGCATTTCATCATCTGCGTAGTAGTCTAGGAGTCTGTACAGTAACATATGAGTGACTGTAAAATTGTAAAATCTATTTTTGATGTAATTTTCTTTTGTAATCCCACCTACTTATAATTAAGGGGGAGTGTTGGAAATAGTAATTACAAGTTGGTGAGATATTTACGTCTTCTCCAATTTGTCTGTCTGTCAATCTGTCAGTAGTCAAGTTGTCAGTTAGTCAGTCTGCAAGTTCAAAGTCACATGTTTACTCAAATTTAGTTGGAAAGGAGGAAGTTATAAATGGATCTGATTTCTATCTTCTCAAGTTATGCTAAGTAGTTGAAGATTCAGTCTGTTAAATTGTATTCTTTAATGTTAAGTCAATCTTATCTTATGTAGGAAGTCTTAGTCAGAGTCTATATAATTATGAGTCGTTAGTTAGTAGATGATGATGCATAGTATATGCATAGAGGATATAAAGAAGAAAAGAGATGTAGATAGAATAACCAAGAGAAAAAACAACTGAATAGTTGAAGAAGTCTAAGAACAAATTGTGTCTGCAGAAGAAGTCATTGGAGTCGAAGATCATCTTTGTTGGGTCTGTGTTATATTCTTTACATGAGTAGAAGTTTCTATGATGTGTTGGGTGCACATAGGGGTTTGATGAGGGGATAAAAACCCTTCGCCTAGTTTCGGGGTCAGCTTCCCCGAGTAAAAAAAAGTTCCTCGAGAAACAAGTCACATATTTACCTCATTTTTCGTGTTGCCTTAATTTTTGTGTTCATTGTTGGGCAGTTTTTTGGCACATAGTTTTTTGTCGATAGTTTTCTTTTTTTGGTTAAGGAATTAGGGTTTTTGACTAATACAGGTCATTGGGTTAGGGTTTTGAATGTTTTTGGCTCATATTTGTATATTTTATTGTAAACAATGTATCACCATGAATGAATATAGAATATGTTGGTTTTTCCAGTTTGGGTTTCCAGGGGAAAAATATGTGTGTAATGTTTGTATTTTCCATTGTATATTTTTTGTTCTTTTACTGAAAATATGTTTGCAGTAAATATTGTACAAGGTTAAAATATATAATCTTAGTATTGTATTTTGTAACCACACACAGTGCGCCAATGTTATCAATATCAATCATTTTTTGTATTAAACAAGTTATGCCATATTTATGAGTTTATGTGCTAATCATAGCACTATGTTATTCTTCATTCATAAATCATTTCATTAAGTGTCTATATTCACATTGTGCAGCAAACTAAGAAGTCTATGCATTGCACAATGTTTTTGAGAACTTTGTCACATAGCATGTTTGGTGCATAGTTTTTAAAACTGTGTTGCGCAGAGTAGACTGGGTGCATTGTCGATCCTAGAATCCATTCCATTTTTCCCTATCTTAGGAAGCTCTTTTGATGCTCTACTTTCTCCTCTGCTACATAACTTTGAGGCTTCTTGCATCACATGGTGCCAATGATTCTTAGGCTTGTGATATTTCAAAATATCCCATCATCTTTCGTAGTGTTGAAGTTTGCAACATTAAAAGAAATTAATAGTTTACTTTCACCCAGCTCTTCAATTTATTTTGACTCAACCTTTTCATCTCTTTCAAGTATCTCATCCATATCCATTTCTCAAGTTTCTTGTTCCCTTCATCTTAATTTTTATCTTTGTTGGAGATATTCTCGGCACCAAACCTCAGAATCACCAAGAGCTCATTCTTATCAAATAATGCAATTCCCTTTTTGGCTTCTTTATTTTCTATTCTACCTTTTTCATTAATATTTTGAATGAATAAATGATCAAGAACCATATTCTATTTATCCCATTCTATAATGTCTTACTCGACACTTTTGCTAGTAACAAAGCAATAAATATTGACAACCTCCTGCTGACCGATTCAATGAGATCTACTTATTTCTTGTAAATGATTTTGAGGACTCTAGTTGGAATAAAAAAGAATCACTGTATCAAGAATATCCTGATTGATTTCCAAACCTCTTGCAAAGGTTGAAAGTAAAAAAAAATATCTTCACTTTGTGGTGCACTAAAATGCTCCATTGTCTGATTGACTCAATCCTTTTGTTGTACTACCATCTAGCCTCTAAGAATGGAAACCCCTCAAAGAAAATTAATTTGATAGTGTATCCAACGTCTCAACCATCTGTGACAATATCAAGACATGTTGTTTTGTCTCTCGCAGCCTATTCATCATTTTTTCCAGCATAACTAGATTGCCACTGATTAAAATGATATGTTGAAATTTGTTGTTATCATTCATGTTGGCATATCCACCATAGCCATAATACACACTCTTTAATATAAATGTATGGTTACATTATTTATTCAATTTGGTAACAACATTTAACATTGACACCTGGTTTCCACGAACTCCCTTATTGAAATTGTGAAAGTTTCTCTCCAAAATCCATTTGTAGTACTTTTTCTTAAGAGGAGGCATTTGAACTCTTTAAATGCGTTCTATCTTTTCTAGAAAATATTTCTCAACATATTTTATGAATATTTGGATAAGATGAGGACCAAGATCTTTATGTATATTATCAAGCTCATTCTCATTGATTGAGCTCATTTTATTTTAACTCTCCACAAAATCATCCTTATTTATGAACTTGTACTTCTCAAGAAAATGTAGTAAATCCCACAACTCCTCAACACTATTTTCCCGTTATTAAAAATTTATTTTTGGTACATGTCATGACCCCACTGTGATCATTCACCTCCATTGTGCTAGTTACTTAGTTGTTTCTCATACAAATAATACTTTCTCCGGACTACACCTCTTCACCTAGAGCATACCCATACTTCGTTCCAGGATACCGATGAGTCAAGTCCTACTCTAGTGAAACTTTTTATACATAGATAATTGTTAACAGTTTCACACCTTAGTCATATATTAAAGAACATGAGAAAAAAATAGAACAACTGCAGAACAAATGAAAACATAAAAATAAACAGTGTGGGTGGCATGAACCATGCATAACACGAGACTAAGTATTTTTTATTATAAAAAAATTACAATATGATCACTATCGGCTCAGTTTACAATACACCTCACTAAGACACTCATATACAGTTCACAACAAGAATCTGTGTCTATCCCATAATGCACCTCAGATGTTCACATAATCGCAGACTTGTTGTCCCTTTGTTTCTGTAGACATTCACCAAGATGACACAAATTTTGGTTCTGCCTCACACATGCCTCTAATAGACCTACATTACTAGACTTTCCCAAAACCTCCCATAGCATCCCACTCTTTCTTTCTTGTCTTCCATATTGGAAACACTACCTTAGTTATTTTGCTTAGACTTGTTCTCCAAGTCTCTTTCCAATATTCTATTTCTTCCTTTGGTTGTGCACCCTTTCTATTATAGGAACTCCAAGGGTCAGTGGTGTGAACGACATATATTTTGGGTGTGTCATTCCCTCTTATGAAATCACACTCAAATGACTCGTCCTGACCCTATGTATACCCAGTGCACCCATCCAATCTCGCATTCCCATCAACCATGATGTTTCTTGGGGTGATGCACGCCTCTTTCCTTGTGTTTTTTCTTTCCTAGATTGTCATGACTCCTCGCGGGTGTGTCAATGGGGTCGGTCAAACTCTCTAGTGCACCCATGTAACATACGCAACCCCTGAGTACCCTTTCTAAGGATGGAGCATCAAAATTTTGTTTACTCTAATCATCTCTCTAAGGTATTCCTCCACTCCTACTCACCCGTGGCTTTCTATTGACTGTTACCCGGCTCTAATCTGACCTTTGGTTTGCAAGTTATGGCCTCTCGAAGTTCTTTGAGTGTCATTAGTTGAGGGCCATGTGGCACCCAAGTGGATCCACCTCATTAGTACCATACCCAACTGCCTACCTCCTATAGGGATGGTCCATACACCGTCCAATCCAATGACAATACTTGTTCCTCATCTAACACTTAGGCTAGAGCAAAGTTTGGTGTTCGGCATTGAACCTCCCTTCTCCTTTATGCGCGCCCATCTTCCAGACTCTCGGATTCCCGAAGGATCCTGAAATATAGTCACAGGCCCCATCCTTCGGGCCTTACATTTTACCCTCAACATTGCATTCAAAACCCCTGGAGTCCCGAAGTCTCAGACTCTCGAAGGGTGTCGAAATATCTCCACATGGCTCTAGCCTTCAATAGTTTTGTATTTATGGCTGATCCACTTTCTCGAGGTTTGACTTTTTCAAAGTACCATACGCAAGTCCCTCCTCTAGATGATCATATGGTTAAGAGGGGTTCTTAATGAACTCCCCATATCCACGGATCTCCTCATTTCATAACTTCAATGTTCGGGGAGTTTCATGCTATAACATATATGTTCTCCCAAAGTGGAACTTCACAGGGGTTACCTCGGCATAGATCCAATGGCCAAGGGGACTCCCAAATACCTTAGAATCGGTGGTTCTCATTATGTTCTCGGTGTTAGGGAAACCACTAGGCACCATTCAACCTTGTGGGTAACCATGACCACCAGTTTCCTTCAACCAGTTTATAAATGCTAAGGATAAAACACTCTAGAGCCCCATATTCCTGGAGTTTTGAAGCTAGAAAGCTTCAACCCCTTTCAATCCTAGCATAGGGTTCCCAAAAAACTCTTGCGAGCTTACACGCAAATTCCTTTAGTTTTAAATGGTTAAGGATATGGGAATGAGCCCTTGATCATATGGTGAATAATTTGAAGGAGGTTCCCTCCTTCCACAGGTTATGGACTTACGATTCCTGCGAGGGTATATTCAAGAGGTTGAAAAGACTTAAAAATTCCAATAAATCCTACCCTGACCCTCTTGTAGGCTTAAGTCCCAGGACTCTTTAACTGCTAAAATGACATAAGAATATGACCATTCAAAAGAATTAATTAACAGGGAGATAATACATACATCTACCTTATTTATTCAATACAGAGCTCATTCATAGAAAAATAAATATATGTGCATTTAATCCCCATTTCCATTTCAACACACAGACTATAAATATACTTATTAGAAAACCAGAGTTCATGAAGTGAATGCTTAAAGCGGTGCCTATTTCAAACCAACCATAGGGACAACCACTTCTGATGAATTTACAATTGGCCACCCTCGATCTAGACCACGATGCTTTGAGAGAGACTCTTTCTTATTCCTTAGCGATAGTCAGGGACAAAGGTTACTCTCCTCCTCGCACAGGATATTGGCCATCAGTTTTATCTGTACCAAGCAAGGAGGTCTTCCCAAGTACTTTTGCAGTCACTCGTCAACCTCATTTATCATCTTGTAACAAAACCTTCCCAACCTCTTCTTACTCTTAGAACACGCTTATTTCCTAGTTCTTCCTTGAACCAGAGAGTTGTAACCACTCTTGTGTTTCTCTTCTTGAGATTGGTCTTTCGACTCTTTTGTCTTCCCAAGTCGGCTTGCTCACTCTCCTACCTCTGCCCACAAATTACCTCTTTCTTCCCTACCTCAACAAGGTTATGTGGTTTTGAATCCCCAGCTCACGGTCAGGTATGGATGTCTTGCATATGGATACTCTTCCCCATCTCCTCATTAACTCTTGAGGAGGACTCTTCCAACTACCACTTTGATTGGTAATTCATTTATGGGTCAGAGAATTGTTCTAAGTCTAAGCCATTAATTCTAGTAAGGTATCAGTTTGGNACAATTTTTGGTTCCCTTCACCATATATTTCATAGAATCCATGGCCTATCTTGAAAAACCTCTGTTTCAGCAGTTATGCAATACTTATCCATTTTCTATTAATAATAGAAAATACATACATTGTCCTTTTATACAAAAATATTCATCAAATCAAACATCCACACATATCTGATATGCCATAGTTTCTTCACCAGATATAGTTACATTTACAAAATGGGGGAAATAGGGGTATTATAATCCCCTCCCCCTTAAAGGAACATCGTCCTAAATTTTCCATATGTCGATGTGTTCTATATGTACAGAATTAAACAAAAATGGATATCCATGTTTCATGGCATCCTCCATTTCACATGTAACCTCATCTGGGCCAAAGTGTTTCCACTGCACCTTCATCTTCACAATGGTTCTTCTCCTGAGTGGGATTTCCTTTCTCTCTATTATGCATCGAGGTTCTAGTAGGAATTATCCCTCTGGTTTCACCTAAATCACATAAAAATCAATTATATGATTAGAATCATGTATATATTTCTTCAATAATAAAACATAGAAAACATTATGTGCCTTCACTATGGGAGGGAGTGCTAGGCTATAGGCTACAGGTCCCACTCTATCCAAAATTTCAAAGGGTCCACAATAAAGAGGTGCCAACTTGGCACAAGATCCCATTCTCAAGGAGATATTCCTAGGTCTAACTCAGAGATACATGTGATCCCCCATTTTGAACTCTCTACGAATCCTCTTTCTGTCTACATAACTTTTCCGTCTATCCTAAGATTTTTTCATATTTTTATTTATCTGAATTACATTTTGTTCCATTTCTTTCATCGTGTCTAGCCTGATTGTAATTCTATCTACTGGGTTATCTGAACTGATTGTAATCATTCATTGTATACCATAGAGGGCTTCAAAAGGGCTCATCTTCAATGAATCTGGATAGCCATTTTTATAGGAAAACTATACTAGTGGCACACAGTCTTCCTACTTCTTAGGATGATGCAGTACATGCATCCTTAACATGTCCTCTAATAATTGGTTTACCCTCTTTGTATGTCCATCAGTTTGAGGGTGATATGTTGTGCTAAACAACAATTTAGTCTCAAAACTAGCCATTAAATATTTCCAAAAGCTTGAAGTAAATTTTGTATCTTTGTCAGATATGATCTCCTTAGGCATGCCATGCAACCGAAATATTAGTTTCATGAAGATACTGGAAATATTTATTTCCTTGCAAGTTGACTTTACGGGAACAAAGTGAGCAACCTTTCTCAATTTGTCCACCACTACCATGATGGCATCATTATTCTTGGACTATTTGGTAATCCAGTGATGAAATCCATGGAGATGGTTTCCCATTTCCATTTTGGAGTTGGTAGGGGCTGCAACAACCCTGTTGGATTTTCATGTTCTTCCTTAACCTGCTGACATTCTAGACATTTAGACAAGTAATCAATTATGTCCTTCTTCATTCCTAGTCAATAAAACAATTTCCTAGTGGTCGTAAACATTTAAGATAACCAGGATGACCAATATATGGTATTTTTTTTAGTTCGTCCATCATCAACCTCTTCAAGTTGTCACAATTTGGGATATACCACCTACCTTTGTAAGCTAGCAGGTTGTCATTCAGTATTTGATAACCTTCGTACTTCAACCTGGTGGGCTCTTGTTCTAAGTACAATTTTACAGTCTCTAAGAATACATTGGTTTCTTGTGCACTCTTGACTCTCTCCTTGACATTCGTTTCACGGGTTCTTACCTCAACAATTTTTGGTTCCCTTCACCATATATTTCATAGAATCCATGGTCTATCTTGAAAAACCTCCCTTTCAGCAGTTATGCAATACTTATCCATTTTCTATTAATAATAGAAAATACATACATTGTCCTTTTATACAAAAATATTCATCAAATCAAACATCCACACATATATGATATGCCATAGTTTCTTCACCAGATATAGTTACATTTACAAAATGGGGGAAATAGGGGTATTATAATCCCCTCCCCCTTAAAGGAACATCGTCCCAAATTTTCCATATGTCGATGTGTTCTATATGTACAAAATTAAACAAAAATGGATATCCATGTTTCATGGCATCCTCCATTTCACATGTAACCTCATCTGGGCCAAAGTGTTTCCACTACACCTTCATCTGCACAATGGTTCTTCTCCTGAGTGGGATTTCCTTTCTCTCTATTATGCATCGAGGTTCTAGTAGGAATTATCCCTCTGGTTTCACCTAAATCACATAAAAATCAATTATATGATTAGAATCATGTATATATTTCTTCAATAATAAAACATAGAAAACATTATGTGCCTTCACTATGGGAGGGAGTGCTAGGCTATAGGCTACAGGTCCCACTCTATCCAAAATTTCAAAGGGTCCACAATAAAGAGGTGCCAACTTGGCACAAGATCCCATTCTCAAGGAGATATTCCTAGGTCTAACTCAGAGATACATGTGATCCCCCATTTTGAACTCTCTACGAATCCTCTTTCTGTCTACATAACTTTTCCGTCTATCCTAAGATTTTTTCATATTTTTATTTATCTGAATTACATTTTGTTCCATTTCTTTCATCGTGTCTAGCCTGATTGTAATTCTATCTACTGGGTTATCTGAACTGATTGTAATCATTCATTGTATACCATAGAGGGCTTCAAAAGGGCTCATCTTCAATGAATCTGGATAGCCATTTTTATAGGAAAACTATACTAGTGGCACACAGTCTTCCTACTTCTTAGGATGATGCAGTACATGCATCCTTAACATGTCCTCTAATAATTGGTTTACCCTCTTTGTATGTCCATCAGTTTGAGGGTGATATGTTGTGCTAAACAACAATTTAGTCTCAAAACTAGCCATTAAATATTTCCAAAAGCTTGAAGTAAATTTTGTATCTTTGTCAGATATGATCTCCTTAGGCATGCCATGCAACCGAAATATTAGTTTCATGAAGATACTGGAAATATTTATTTCCTTGCAAGTTGACTTTACGGGAACAAAGTGAGCAACCTTTCTCAATTTGTCCACCACTACCATGATGGCATCATTATTCTTGGACTATTTGGTAATCCAGTGATGAAATCCATGTAGATGGTTTCCCATTTCCATTTTGGAGTTGGTAGGGCCTGCAACAACCCTGTTGGATTTTCGTGTTCTTCCTTAACCTGCTGACATTCTAGACATGTAGACAAGTAATCAATTATGTCCTTCTTCATTCCTAGTCAATAAAACAATTTCCTAGTGGTCGTAAACATTTTATGATAACCAGGATGACCAATATATGGTATTTTGTTTAGTTCGTCCATCATCAACCTCTTCAAGTTGTCACAATTTGGGATATACCACCTACCTTTGT
The DNA here is from genome assembly GCA_009831015.1 of Picea engelmannii. NCBI lineage: Eukaryota > Viridiplantae > Streptophyta > Pinopsida > Pinales > Pinaceae > Picea > Picea engelmannii. The sequence goes on from ML790211.1 coordinate 173,610, forward strand.
AAGCTAGCAGGTTGTCATTCAGTATTTGATAACCTTCGTACTTCAACCTGGTGGGCTCTTGTTCTAAGTACACTTTTACAGTCTCTAAGAATAGATTGGTTTCTTATGCACTCTTGACTCTCTCCTTGACATTCGTTTCACAGGTTCTTACCGCCACCAGGTGAGTCATTTTCAAACTTCTACTAAGGGCATCATCCACCCTATTTTATTTTCCTTTGATATGTTTGATTTCAAAATCAAACTCACTAAGGAGATCCATCTGTCTAGCTTGTCTAGAATTAAGTTTTGGTTGATCACTCAAGTAACTCAACCCACAATGGTCTGTCATAAGAACAAATATTCTACACGTGAGGTAATTCCTCCACATTTTTAAAGCATGCACTATGACATCCAATTCTAGATCATGGGTCACATAATTGATTTCATGTTCATTCAATTTTCTTGATTCATAGCAAATTACATGTTCTTCTTGCATAAGGACTCCTCTGATTCCTTTGTTACAAACATCTTTACACACAAGGAAGTCCTTGTTTGGGTATGCAATCTTTAGCACAGGTGCATTGGTTATAAGGTATTTCATCTCTTGGAATCTCTCTTCACATTCTTATGTAAAAATGAATTTAACTCCCTTTTTTTTAAGGGAAGTGATTGGGCAATCGATATTGGAAAATCCTTTTATGAACCTCCTATAGTATCTTGTTAGGCCGATAAAGGATTTGATATCAGATACATCATTTGTGGTACGCCAATCCATGATGGCTTTGATATTGTCAGGTTCAACTACCACCCCTTATTCAGAAATAGTGTGGCCTAAGTAATGGACTTGTTTCTGGAAGAAATCACACTTACTAAACTTAGCATAGAGTTGATATTCTATCAGTGCTTGAAGTACTAGCTTGAGATGTTCTTCATTCTCTTCACTATTCTTAGAATAGATTAGGATATCATCAATGAAAACCAATACAAATATTTCTAAGAATTTATGGAGTACATTATTCATTAAGCACATAAAAGTTGTTGGTGCATTGGTTATCCCAAATGGCACCACCACAAATTCATAGTGACCATATCTTGTCCTAAACGTTGTTTTGTGGATGTCTTCATCCTTAATCCAGACTTGATGGTATCCTGACCTCAAGTCAATCTTGGAGAAAATTGTAGCACCCTTTAAGTGGTCAAATAATTCATAGATCCTTGGCAATGGATACTTATTATTTATGGTCATCTTATTGAGTTGCTTATAGTATATGAATAGTCTAATTGTCCCATCCTTCTTTTTCAAAAACAATGATGGTGCTCCCCATAGAGACAAACTAGGTCAAATGTAGCCTTTGTCCATCATTTCCTTTAGTTGTAGCTTGAGCTCAAGTAGCTTTGGTATACTCATTCTATAGGGTGTTCTAGACACTGGCACCACTCTTGGTGCAAGCTTTATTGAAAATTCAATATCTCTTCTTGGAGGTATACTTGGTACCTCTTCTGGGAACACATATTTATATTCTCTTAATATGGGATGGTCCTCTAGGCTTGGTTTGTTTTTCTCAAAATATTCCAACACTTGTATTGCATATAAAGGGCATCCTTTTCAGCAACACTTCTTCACTTGAAGGGATGATATTTGTCTCACTTAGACAAGATTTTGAATCACTTGTAGGGTAACCTTTCTCCCTTCTTCATTTTCACACTCCAAAATTTTGTTGTAACAATCCAACTTGGTTTTATTGGAAGCCAACCAATGCATGCCAATCATAAGGTCATAAGATCCTAAAGAGAGTATGTTTAGAGTTGCATGGGTGGGTAATCCACTCATAATGAATTGGTATGATGATATGACCATTGTTACTTTTATTTTGGTTCTAGTGGCTAGTTGTACCGGCTATGATTTAACATGTTTAACTTGTTGCAATTTATATTTCTCAACAGTTTGAGGGGAAAAATAAGTCAAATTAGAACCAAGGTCAATTAAAATGGAAACTATATGGTTGGAAATCATACCTTCCATCTCCACCACTGAATCTTGGTGGTCGTCTTGTTTATTATCCAAGTCTGCATAAATCTATGGCATGGTCCTAGCCACATGATTGACTTTGGTATCCTCTTGTATGTTGTAGACCCTCCTACTATTTTGTTTCCTGTATGGGAAGTATCTCATTAGACGTTCTTCTCCACAACCCCAACATTTCAAGGGTTATCTCTTTGTGTTATCAGTCTTACCTGGGGCTGCTCAAAAGGTTTTATTTACACTCTGAGAGGGAAAATTTTGATGGTATACACTTTTAATAGGAAGGATCATCTTATAACGTTTCTCATAGTTCTTAAATCTTGAGGTTTTAAACCCATTTTTCTTGAATCCCGAACTATGTTTCTTCTTCCAGTCCTCATGAGGTTTTGTCTTGTTCTTGAACTTCTCATAGAAACACCTTGCCTTTCAGATAATGTCTTCTAAGGTGTTTGGCTGATGAAATTCAATCCTGTCTCAGAAGGACTGAGGTATTCCACTAATAAATTGTTGCATTTTTACCTTTTCATCCTTTATGTAGGGTACATACCTTATCATCTCAAGGAATTTATTGATATATTCATCTATGATGAGTTTTCCCAACTTGAGTTCATCGAATTCCTTGTTATTCCCATCAAAGTATTTCTCTGATAGATACTTCTTTTTGAAGTATTTCTCAAATTGTTTCTATGAAAAATCCTTCTCATGGATTCCTTTCACATTCCTAAGGTCCTCCCACCAAATGGAGGTATTTCCATTCAAGTTTAATATGGTTATTTGAACCTTTAAATTTTCAGAGTAGTCATGGAGTATGAAGTACTTCTTCAATCCAAGGAGCCAAACTTCTACTTCTCCCCCCTTCTTAATTTTTTCATCGAAGGTGGGTGGTTTGTCTTTATTGAAATATTCAGGGTGATGACTCTTGGAATGTTTCCAGTTCTTTCTTTTCCTCTTAGAATGCATGCTAGTTTTTCTATTAGAGGGCTCCTTGGAGTTGTCAATTTCCTCACCAGAGGATTCTTCTGACAAGTGAATCTTGGCTCCATGTTGGGCCTTCTTTGAGGTTCTACTCCTTGTGTGTCCACTTTCAAGGTCATTCTTTCATATCTCAGGTGGACTCTGCGTTTTCTTGGTGTGATGTATGTCCACATGACTGTATGTTGGTCCATGCTGCAACTACCTTTGTATATCTAATAAGATTTGCAATAAGACTGCATTAATTTCAGTTTGTTTTTCTTTCTCTTTTATTAACCTTTCATTATCATCCTTATAAATATGTAATTCTTCCATGAGGATTCTTACATTTTCATCCAAATATGGAAGGGTTTCCACCACCCTCCTTTCATCAAATTATTCCTCTCTATTATGGAAGATTACCCAAATTCATGGTGTGTCACCATCCTTTATGTTACAGTTTTCTTGTGGTCCAAAACTTCTTGAATGTTGATAAACCATTTTTTGTTAGTTAATGATCTACTAGTTTATGAACAACACATAGTTCAGATTTTTCAAAACATATACAGCAACTGAAGGTTTTGTTTCTTTCTTCAGTAAAGGTTTAACTAATCCTCCTAGGAATGGGGTAAAATAGGGTGTCACCCATAAAATTTCTCCAAATAAGATTTTTAAGTGACTCATTCATGAGCCCAACCAGGACAAGTGTTGTAACCATGGCTCTGATACCAATTGGTAACACACCCAACCCCTGAGTACCATTTCTAGGGATGGGGAACCAAAATTTTCCTTACTCTAATCATGTCTAAGATATATTCCTCCTCTCCTACTCGCCCATGGCTTTATAATGATTGTTACCGGGTTCTAATATGACCTCTCAAAGTTCTCTGGGTGTCATTAGTTGAGGGCCACATGGTACCCACGTGGCTCCACCTCATTAGTACCATCCCTAGGTTCCTACCTCCTGCAGGGATGGTCCATACATTGTCCAATCCAATGATGAGACTTGTTCCTCATCTAACACACAGGCTAGAGGGAGGTTTGACGCTTCAACACTGAACGTCCCTTATCCTTTTTGCACGCCCATATTCTAGAGTCATGAATTCCTAAACTCCCGAAGGATCCTGAAATATCACCACGTGGTTCTGGCCTTTGGACCTTATGACTTACCCTTGACATTGCATTCCAAGCCTCTAGAGTCCAAAAGTCTCGGACTTCCAAAGGGTCCCGAAATATTTCCATGTGGCTTCGACCTTCGGGGGTTTCAAATTTATGGCCACTCCACTCTACTGAAGTAGGACTTCATTGAGGTACCATATGTGGGTCCCTCCTCTAGATGATTGGATGGTTAAGAGGGGTTCTTAACGAACTCCCTAGATCAACGACTCTCCTCACTTCGTAACTTCGACGTTCAGGAGTTTGATTCTATAAAATATTTGTTCTCTCGAAGTGGGACTTCGTCGGAGTTAGCTCATTGTAGATCCAAAGGCCAAGGGGACTCCCAAATACCCTCGAAATAGTGGTTCATGTTACTTCATGATGGGTAAATGGGTCAACGTTTAACGGTGGGGCAGGTATGTCTGCCATTGTTAAGAAAACCGCTAGGAGCCAATCAACCTTATGGGTAACCATGACCACCATTTTATGTTGACAGGTTTATAAATGGTAAGACCGAAACACTCTTGAGCCCTGAAGTCCCATAGTTCTGAATCCATAAAGGTTCAACTCCTTTCAAGCGTAGCATAGGGTTCCCAGACCTTAGTCACATGGGTCCTTTGAAAACTCTTGCGGGATTATACACAAATTCCTTCAGTTGTAAATGGTTAAGGATATGGGAATGAGCCCTCAGTCATATGGTGAAGAATCTAAAGGAGGAACCCTCCTTCCATAGGTTCTGAACTTGGGATTTCTGCGAGGGTAGATTCAAGAGGTCAACAAGGCTTAAACATTCCAATAAATCCTGCCTCAACCCTCTTGTAGGATTATGTCCCATGACTCTTTAACTGCTAAAATGAGGTAAGCAGATGACCATTCAAAATTATGAGTTCATAGGGATATAATAGATACATCTATATTATTCATTCAATACATATCTCATTCATAGACAGATAAATATATGTGCATTCAATCCCCATTTCCATTTCAACACACATAGTATGAAGATACTTATCAGAAAACCAGAGTTCATGAAGTGACTCCTGAAAGGGTTTCTTGTTTCCTCCAAACCATAGGCACATCCACTCCACACGTATTTACCAATGGCCACCCCTGACCTAGACCATGAGGCCCTGAGAGTGACTCTTTCTTCTTCCTTAGCAACAATCAGGGACGAAGGTTACTCTCCTCCTCCCATAGGATCTTGGCCACTGGTTTTCTTTATACCAAGCAAGGAGGTATTTCCGATTACTTTCATAGTCACTCATCAACATCGTTTATCATCTTGTAAAAAAACCTTTCCAACCACTTCTTACACCCATAACTAGATTATTTCCCAGTTCTTCCTCAAACCGGAGAGTTGTAACCACTCTTTTTTTTTCTCTTCTTGAGATTAGTCTTTTGACTCTGCTCTCTTCAAAATTCTGCTTTCTCACTCTGCTTCCTCTGCCCATGAATTATCTCTTTATTTACTTCCTTATAAATATTATTTGATTCTAAATCCACCACCCGTGGTCAGGTTTGGAAGTCTTTCATATGGGTACTCTGCCCCATCTCCTCATTACCTCCAGAGGATGACTCTTCCAACTACTACTCTGACTGGTAATTCATTTCTAGGTTAGAGAATTGTTCAGGGTCTGAGCTATCAATTCCAGTAAGGTATCAATTTGGTGGGGGGGGTCATGTCAACCATTTTTGGTTCCCCTCACAATCTCTCTCATATAATCCATGGTCTATCTTAGCAAAACCCCATTTAAGCAGTTATGCAAAACTTATCCATTTTCTATTAATAACATAAAATAAATACATTGTCCTTTTATACAAAAAGGTTCATCAAATAAAACATCCACACATATCTGATCTGCCATATTTTCTTGTCTAGCTATAGTTATATTTACAAACTGGGGGAAACAGGGGTATTACATCCCATATTTCCTAGGGAAGATGGGTTCACTCCTTATGCATGCTCCCAAATTGCTCCAACCTTTCTTAAATGCAACCCAAGTATTCATCAATATTTCTAAGGAAAGTAAGGTGTGTGCACCCTTGGTGTCATACGTCTCCATCGTGCACCCAAGACTCCCCTTCCCATGACCAAATGTCTCCATTCCCCAACCGATTTCTTCCTCCTTGTGCTCTTTGTTCATTCCATCACAAACTTTTCCCAAAGAGAATGTGTGCTTCATGGGTGTCATGGAATACCTTACATCCTCCCCATATCCAACTTTTTCCCATCCTCGACAAGATCCATCTATCTCCATGGCATCTATGCCCCATATTTGTATCTACTCAATGAATATTATCTCCTCAATTGTTGTTGTTAATACAAATTCCCCTTAAGAATTTACATGATTCTATGAAGTGTCACTGATCTCTAAATTATTGTTGCTTCCATACTTTGGTTCATCTACCCATGCTTCTGTGCATTTAATCCCCTTGTGACTTCAGTTGATTAGGTAGCTAGTCCAAACATTGCACCTCTGTCTCAAGAACTCATATATTCATGTTCAAACATTTTTTTCTATTTGCACACTCATCACATATACAACTCTTTGTTTCCTCCAATATTTCAATTCACCCACTTTGTTCCCAACATTTTTCACCAAGGAACCTCCCCATGGCGCCCCATTGGCCTCATTGCCTCCCATACAAACAATGAGATTTGAATTTTAGTTTTAAGGTTAAAGTGGATGATTGGTTGGGCCATCTCCCTCATCTCCAATTTTTCTAAATGTTATCGGTGGAGAGTCACCATACTTTTGTGTTATGTACATAAGAAATAATACAATTGAACCAATTTTTCATTCACACTCCTTCATGAGTTGTTTTAACGTAGGGTCATATGACCATTCACCATGTCCAAGTTTGCTAGAGGAGGAATCAACCTATTCTTTGGTCCACTTTCACCAAGGTTGTTTCTTCTCCCTTATTTCTTCTTGGTCCATGGATGGTCTCTACTCTTGTTCAACGAACTACTCCGACATCTTCATCTCTGTGACTTACTCATATCTTCGCTGCCACTCATCAAATTTCAAGCATAAATCAACAAATCCATCCACTACATTAGCCATATCTCCAACTATATCTTCAATATAAACAATCATATGTTCTACTTACATGAGCTTACTTTAATTATCCATGTTAGACTATCCAACCATCAAACCACATTGTCCAAGTCCATCTCTACAAGGTTTCCTGCTCTGGATGTCCACAACAACCATCTCGAAGGAAGACATATGTGTGCCTCCTTCCTTCCTCCTTATGGTAGGTGTAGAATCCCAACCCCCAGGATGGGCCATGCCACAAAAAAATTTCTAACTCTGATTCCATTAATTTAAATAAAATTTCTCTACATATGAAAAAAATTATACAAACTACAAAAAATATATAAATGCATCATTAATACAGAAAAAACCCATAACATAACACACATTTATTCACACAATAATTAAATAAAATACATAGAAGAAACTTATCTTTTGTAAAAATTTACCAACCCTCATCCTTTCCTCCCAACCATAGACTCTGTTACTCATAAACCCTCAGCGATAGGTCACCCCCGAGCTAGGGATACAACTCAACCAGGGAAAAGGAATCCTAAGCTAGGCTAAGGTCTATCAACAACTAAAATACTCAATATAAGGTGAAAAATATAGCAGAGAACCTACAACCTCTCAATCCCCACATTCCTTCCCACCCTAGGAAGTTTTCCTCTTCTCTACTCAATAGTCCTTCAGTTTCCCACTTCCCTTTCGGGGATTTAGAAACATGTTGTACAAGAAGTATCTGAGCCCTGTAGCTGCAGCCTAGCACCTTGGGAAAAAAATTCCTAGTACTTGTATCACCTAGAGAGAATGTTCATGGACCTGAAAAACCACTTCTTCTATAGCACATGATCTTTACAACCCATCTCTTCAACTCAATTTCCCCAGGATCACTCGCTAGACACAACTTCACAGATTCCCCCCTGCAGGTATGGATGATGGATGCAGAGTGGTATGGATGGTAGAGGATAATAATGAATTAATGATGATAGAATGATGTAAAATGAAATAAATTCCCAAATATATATATGCATGTTCCAAACTTGACACTTGTCATGTTGGGAACTTCCTTGGGTCCATCCCCCCCCCCCCACTTAGGTGACATGTTCCTCATCCTTAGGAACTTTAGTATTTTAGGATAAATGTATATACGTTACTTTATACTTTATACTTTGAGGAATATTAATATAATATTCCTTTGGGATTAATACCCCTTGGCTTATCCCCTCATATTAGACTCTTAGGCCCCCTTCTCTTTCTATTGGAGTTTATCCCCCCATACTCTTATGTTTGGTTGGTCTGCAACAATGTTGTATTTTTATTAATATTAGAGTCTAATTAAATTTTACAAATATAGGCTCACATGCCTTTTATCATCCATTATATCCATACTAATAACCACACAAGAACATTGGCCTTAAACATATATACAAAGGAACTTGGGACCAAAATATCCTTGCTCACTAGCATACGTGTATATTTACATTTACATTTACAATAGGGGTTTGGATTAGGGGTATTATAGTAGGAACCAAACATAGAGTATCTCCTAAGAAAATGGCCAAAATATTCATGTGAGGAATAGGTGTTTCCTTTTCCTTCCTCATGAACTCCCATCCCAAAACAACTTTGAAATCATCCATAGGAACAAAACTGAAACTCGTATTTTCGCACCAATCACCAAGCTTCAACAAGATGTTCTTGGCCACACCAATGACCCTTTATACACTTTAATTTATTTTCTTGAAGGTTGTCTGTGCTAGTTTAGGCTACATCCCGAGCCTCCAGACCATGTCTTCCCTCCAGAAGTTACAAGTCACCCCTTTGTCCACCATGGCTATCACTAAATTCCTGTTGAGTTCAACCTACACATAACAAAGTTTTGGATCATATTTCTCTTGGATCTCCATGGATTCACCCTCCATGACAATGTTTGATACCTAGAAGAATCCAAAATATGGGATGTTTGACTTCTCAAAAGAATTCAACTTCTATTTCAATGGATAATTCTTCGCATAGTGTTCCTTGGCACAAATCCAACATGAAATCGACTTATTTTCTTTCCTTTCATCCATTTTCATGGATTTGTCTTCAATGGCCTTGGATGTCTTCATCCTTCCTTTTTTCTTCCTCTTCCCCTTCCCTTTTTTCTTCTTCTCACCTGCGACATCATCATTGTTCCTAAGAATAGTCTTGGGTTTGCCTAAAAAATCCAACCGTTTTTCCATTGTGGTGATTGTTATCACAAGAGTTTTCACATTCTATTGTCACAACTCACTTTTCTCCCATGGTTGCAGACCATTCATGAAATTGAAAATTCTATATTCTTCCAACATATATTTGATATCCAACATGAGCCCTATGAATTCCTTGATGTAGGATTGGAACTTACTAGCGTGCTTGAGAGATAACAACTAATTCATTGTGATCCATGTTTGGTTCCTCAAACCAAACTTTCCCTTCACAACTTCCTTCATCTCTGCCTAGTTTTCAATATTTTCAACGATTATCCCAGGTGATAAATCTTCCACTTGGTTTCTCCACAAAATCTTAGTGGTTCTTATCAAGAACATTTCTACAATGTCTTGGCTTCGTCACAACTTCTTTTCAAATTCTCCAAGTACCACTCAATTTCCCAATAGAATTTTTGAAGCAACTTAGCGTTGCGAGTAGTGTCATATGGCTTGATTTCCTTTATCTTTATACTCATCGGCATGAAAAAAAAGATCTTTCCATTACACAAAACTTGTTTCAACAATGTGATGGTGTCATATTGGTCCTTCAACCTCTGTGTGACTATGATAAGTGTGTCCTCCACTGGCTTGAGTCTATCATGAATGTTGTTAGTCAAGATGTTGGTAATTACATTAAAATTTCCTGTCACTCTCTAATGATTTGATCAAAACCATGCTTGAGCTTTCCCATCTTAGCCTCCATTCGGTCGACCTTCTCACCATGTTGGCACATTGCATTCGCAATCTTCTCAAAAATATTCTCCAAGATAACGAGTTGATCCTTCATTCTACCGATATTAGGATCTCTCTCGGTATCATTTCCATATGCATGCGCCCCAACCATGAATGGAACTCCAAGTGTCTTCACTTTACTTTCAAAAGGTTTCATCCAATGCACCCAAGAGTTCATCTCAAGACTTAAAAAAAATTCAATAAAATCTGCACTAACTTTTGCAATCAGGTCTGCAACAAGTTATATGACATTCTTTCATCCGTCCACCTTGACCAAGTAATCACCTCACCCTCAGAACTATATTCTTGGTATGCTAAAGGGGTGCGCCCAGGTTTGTTCTCAAGTCATGGCTTCATCCACAAGTCCTCCCTGTCACAACCCACCAATTTTGTGCCAAGGTTGTCTCTACAATGGATTTTTTTACCGAACCCTCACCAAACCTTCCCTCAAACTAAATTTCCAACAAGTGAAAACCCCCAACCATTGTTTTGACTATAGTAGTGGTGAAGATCCAAATCTACTCTGATACCACCTATCACGACCCATAGGAAACCTCTTTAAATATTACAATTTCTCACCTCCTAAATGTGTGCAGAGTCATGACGGCTCTTACTTGGTTTCATGGAACACCAAGAATAACTTGTTTGAATTATGCCTCTTCACCTAGACCATACCCATATTATGTTTTAGGCTACCGAAAAGTCACACTCCTACTCTAATACAAATCTTTCATACTTAGACAATTGTTAACAATTTAACACATAATCATACATAGGAATACATCCATGAACATGAGAAACTGAGATAACAACTACAAGACAAACAAATAAATACACAAAAATTGTGGGGGAAGCACGATTTGTTCCTAGCACTTAGTTAACTCTTTGTTATTGTCAAATCGTTACAATATGATAACTACGAGCTTGATTTACAAATTCGACAGAGTGTCATATGACTCAGCCCAACTCACCAAGGAACTCATAAATAATTTTTTCACACCAAGACTCTCTATCACAACCATCTCCACTATTTCCTACAGTGCACCTCAGACGTGCACACAACCGCAAACTTGTTGTCCCTTCATTTTTTGAGGCTTTCACCAAGATAAAACAAACTTCAGTTCTTCCTCACACATGTCTCCAACAAGATTGCATTTCCATACTTCCCAAAAACCTCCCTGAGTGTCCCAATATTGGCTACTTATCTTCGATATTTGAAACTATGCCTCAGTGTTCTTCCTAAGACTTTCCATAGACTTGTTATGCAAGTCCCTTGCTAATCTTCTATGAATTCCTTTAGTTGTGCACCCTTGTTCTTATAGAAACTCCAAGGGTCACTTGTGAAAAAGTTCACATATTTTGGGTGTGTCTTTCCCCTTCATGAAGCCACACTCAAAAAAATCAGTGTGCCCCCCTGTTGACCTAGTGTGCCCATCTAAACCTGCACACCCATCAACCATCATGTGTCTTAGACCGACGTGACCCATCCTTGGGTGTTTTCCCCTTGTCCTATGCACTCTCTTATGTCGATCATTGTAACTTCTCATGTTTGTGTCGATAGGGTCATCCAACCTCTTTGATGCACCCATGTTGTCTAGGGAAGACGGGTACGCTCCTTGAAAAACTTCCCAAGTTTCCTTGCCCTTGCCCAAATTTAAACTAACTCTCCCTCAATCATTCTAAGGATAGTAAGGTGTGTGTGCCCTTGGTAAATAACATCTTCATTGTGCATCCAAGGTTCCCCTTAGCACACCCAAATTTCTTCGTTCACACAATTGATGGATTACTCCTTATGCACTTCATCCACTCTGTCACCAAGTCTTCCCAAGGAGGATGTGCACTCGGTGGGTTTCATGGGAGACCTTATAGTATTTAATTCACAAAGAGAGATGTAGAGTGGGACTTCACTATTCTTCAATCGGTGTGCTTCATCAACTATGAGATAATTCCACTTTATTTTTTAGAGAATAGACATGTTGTTCAACACAACTTCGTATGCATTCAATAATGTGTTGAATATAATAATTTGTCCAATTTACTTTTTGGTATAGAATTCATACTCATGGAAAACCTCTCTACTTGAACAAATTCCAACAAGAACAACAAAATTCATGTCACACAAGCATCGTGGAATATTTTTTCCTAATTTCTTAATGTTGATAAGCAGACAATCATGAGGAAAGGACCTGGTATTTGTTGCACATTTTGTAAAATACTCAGCATTGACACAACACAAATTTCATATTTTTTTCGAGGCCCATCTCATTTGCAAGAATAGCATTCGTATCTTTTCTCCTCATAGAGTATCCAATATCATTTGCAAGTAAACATAATCCTCATCGAGTATCCAATAAGTATCTTAGGGGATGAAATACAAACTTATATGTGTCCTCCCTTCAGTTTATTTTTTCCCAGATCTAGATTGACAGTCAATTTCTGTAATTTTCCAAGTGATCAAAGGATTCCATTTTTTATTTCATTTCCTGATGCAAAGCTTAATTGGGTTGAGATACAGGAATCCAAGTGTCCCTATGGTCAAAATAATCTAAATTTGTTGTCTATTTTGGGCTTAGAAATGAAAGAAATTTAACCTCACAGAATGCATCCAAATTGAGTTTTTAAATCTAGGAATCCATGTGACCGACGAATGAAATACTATCAACAATATCGGGCTTATACTGTCAAAATTTGGGAATAAATTTCATAGAAATGGAAGCATTGAACTTTGATATGAATAGATAAAAATTTAATAATGCTCAGATTGTATTATTCACCAAGACTTTGTCAGACCTACTTATTAGTCCCTGTTGAAAGGGACAAGGGACTATATCTTTGAGTTTAATCGTTGACCTTCTATTATTTTTAGGTTTGACATTCAAAAAAAATTTATTTAGAATGTTGAACTTAGGAAATTTCATTAATAATTTTTTTGAGATTTAAGTAAAATAAAATAAAATAAAAATATTTTTCTAGCATGTTATTGGCTTTCAACTTCGTAGTGTTATTGTCAGAGTGACGGTGTGCATTTATATTTTTATTTGATTTTGATCACCTTTGACAACTCTGTATGTTCTCTAAAAACTATGTAGCCACTGCCTTTCCTTGATAGTCGACTCTTCAATGCCTTGACAATGCCATCTAGGCACCACCTCCATTGCATGGCCTCTAAAAACTTTGTATGTGCTCTGTGATAAAATGAGAAGCTAAGAATACAGAGAAAGAGCAGATCATAAATAGTATTCAATATATTAAGAATCTAAAGAAAAGAGTACAAAAGAAGAGGGAAAATAGTTGAGCTAAATAGGCTCAAGAAAATCAAGAACATAAGCAAATGATAGTACAACTGGCCAGGACAGTTGAAAATGTACAGTCAGACTATTGAGGTTACATTATATTTAACACTCCCTCTTAAAATCAACAGTTACAAACATCAACACTAATGATGCCCAAGTGTTGTCTCTGAAAATCAAAAACGGATTTTCCCAGTGGCTTTGTGAAGATATCTGCGAGGTGATCTTGAGAGCCACAGAATTGAAGTGCAATATCACCATTATTGACTAGCTCGTGGATGAAGTGAAAGTGAGTGTCAATGTGTTTGACTTTCTTATGAAACACATGATTTTTGGATAGAGCAATTGTTGAGGTGTTGTCACAAAAGATAGGAGTTGGATCCTATTATGTATGTGACATATCTTTCAATATTATTCTTAGTCACACAGCTTGACATGAAGTTGAGGTAGCAACGACATACTCTACCTCTGCATAAGATATTGATACAATTGATTGTTTCTTTGATGCCCATGAAATCAGGTTCTTGCCCAGGTGAAAAACATGTCCTGAGGTGCTTTTTTGTCATCTAGGTTGCCTACAAAATCACTATTTGTGTAACCAGAGAGATGATTATCATCAGATTGAGTGTACCATAAGACAAAATTGAGAGTTCCTGCAACATATCTCAGAATCCATTTTGCCATCTTCCAGTGAGAATCTTTGGGGGATTCCATGTATCTGGAAACAAGGCTGGCTGCATACATAATATCAGGCCTAGTTGTTGTAAGATACAACAAACTGCCTACTAAACTTTTATACAGGGTAGGGTCCATTGTAGGGCCTTCATCTTTCTTGCTCAATTTTGTGCCTAGGGGTACAGGGGTTTCTGCTGGATTGCATTTTTCCATGCAGAATCTTTTGATGATGTCTGCTGCATACTTTTTCTGACAGACAAAAATTCCTTTGGTTGATTGATCAACCTTAATCCCCAAAAAATATTTCATTATGCCAAGATCTGTCATCTCAAACTCAGATTGCATGGCATGTTTAAAATTTGTTAACTCAAGATTCCTAGTATATATCATGTCATCAACATATAAACATACAATCAAAATTTTACCATGTTGATATGTTTTGGTGTAAAGAGTTGGCTCATTTTGGCTTCTGCTAAAACCACTTTTGATCAGGTAAGTTTCAATTATGTTGTACCAAGCTCTTGGAGCTTGCTTTAAGCCATACAAGGCTTTCTTCAACCGATATACTTTGGCTGGCTTCTCTTGGACTTCAAATCCAGGTGGCTAATCGACATAAACTTCTTCTTCTAAGAAACCATTCAGGAAGGCTGACTTGACATCCATCTGGTATACTTGCCATTTGTGTTGGGTTGTTATGGCCAATAGAGTCCTTACAGTGTCTAATATTTCTACTAGAGCAAAAGTTTCACCATAATCAGTACCTAGTTGTTGTGAGAATCCTTTGGCAACAAGTCTTGCCTTGTGTTTTTCAATCCGCCCTTTGTCATTGAGTTTAGTTTTGTAAACCCACTTGACACCAATACTCTTCTTGTGTCTGGGAAAATCAACAAGATCCCATGTCTTGTTATTCTCAATGGAGTCAACTTCTTGGTTCATTGCTTGAACCCAATGTGGCTCCTTAGATGCTTCTTTAAAAGATGTAGGTTGACATGACATTAAGGAAAAAAATTGTGTTGTTCAATGTCATCCAACTGCTGATGGATTTCTCTCAAAATTCAAGTTCTCTGATTTTGAAGTTTAGAGGATGAGTCTCTGGTTGAAGTTTAGTTATTCTGAGAGTTTTCAAGTTGTCCTTGTACCTGCAATCTTGGAAGAGCAAGTTGAGGTATCGGCTGTCCTGAATTTTCTGCGTTTTCAGGACTTGGCAGCAATGGATTTTGACGGTCCATTTGTTGATTTTCAGATTCGTTCCAGAGTTGATTTTCTAGAAATTTTACATCTCCGCTGAGAATTAGTTTCTTTGAGATTGGATTGTAAAGCCTGTAATCTTTAGATGTTTCACTGTATCCAGTAAAGATACATTTCTCACTTCTATCATCCAATTTCTTCCTTAATTCGGAAGGTATGTGATCGTATGTTATGCATCTGAATGTCCTTAGATGAGAAACATTTAGCTTTGTCCGACTCCATGCTTCTTGAGGGACTTTCATATTTAGATTGGTGGTTGGAGATCTATTCAAGAGATAAGCTGAGCATGCTACTGCTTCAGCCCAAAAATTATTTGACAAACATTTCTCTTTGAGTAGGCTTCTTGCCATGTTCATTATTGTCTGGTTTTTCCTTTTAGCCACTCCATTCTGTTGTGGAGTATACCTGGTTGTAGTTTGCATGATAATGCCTTGTGATTTGCAGAAATTTTCAAATTCGTTGGATTTGTATTCTCCTCCTCCATCGGACCTGAGAGATTTTATATATTTTCCACTCTATTTTTCATCTTTTGCTTTGAATTCTTTGAATTTTGCAAAAGTTTCAGACTTGTGTCTAAGAAAATAGATCCATATTTTTCTGCTAAAGTCATCAATAAATGTTAGAAAATAAAAGATACCACCTATTGACTCTGTTTGCATTGGTCCACATAGGTCAGTGTGAACAAGTTCGAGATGTTGGTTGGTTTGAGTGGAGGACTGTGGAAAACTAGTTCTCTTATGTTTTCCAAGTATGCAAGACTCACATGGGGAATTTTTCTCTTTGAAGATATGAATACCTTTGACCATGGAGTGCTTCTATAGAAGACTGAGACTTTGAAAGGGTAGATGTCCAAATATTGTATGCAAAACCATAGTTTCATTTGGGGTGGTTTCACTTTGTGCATATGTTTGGATCAGATTTGCAGTTCTGAGGGTCAGGGGAAACATCCTATTCTGAGTCATGTGGATTTCAAAAATCAATTTTCTGTTGGGGGTTTTATCATATATCCTGCAAGATGCTCCCTCAAAATGTACCTTATAGCCATGTTCAATGAGTTGTCCTACACTTAGCAGATTATGTTTCAGATCTGAAACATGATAAACATTTATTATGTCCTTTACATTTTGTTTAGTAAGAATAGGTACAGTTCCTTTTCCTTGAACTTTGACTAAGGAATCATTTCCAAGTGTAATATCATATGAGATTGAAGAATCAATGCATGAAAGTAAATATTTTTTACCTGTCATGTGATTGTTGCATCCACTGTCCAGCAACCAGAGATCTTTAGGTTGTTTTCCAATCTTATGGCATGAGAGAAACATACCTCTTGAGGTTTCTCCTGTACGATTTGACACATGTGCTATGCCTGAGGGATGATCAGTAATAGCATTGTATGCTTGATTTGTCATTTGACCTTCTGCCTCTGCCTCTTTGAGGATGGAAATTTTGATTTTGGTGTTGTTGTTTGTGACCTTGGAAATTTGGATTCTGGTTCTATTGTCTATTACCTCCACTTGAGTGTTGGTTACTTGTAGTACTCCCTCATCCTTGGTGACTTCTGTCTCTTCCTCTACCTCTCCCTTTACTGAAGGAGAATTGAGTTTTGAAGGCATTGGCGATTGACTCATCTGTGAGATGCAGTCTGGTCTCATGTGTCAACAGGGAACCGATTAGTTCATCTGTTGAAAAATGTGACAGATCCTTGGATTCAAGGATTTCTATAACAACCATTTCGAATTTATTTGGTAAACTTCTGAGGAATTTCTTAACAATGCATTGATCAGTGATGGATTCACCAAACAATCTGATCCGGTTCATGATTCCCATGAATCTGGTCATAAATTGATCCACATTTTCGGACTCTGTCATTCTTAAAGTCTTGAATTGCATCCTCAAGGTCTATAGTTTGAATTTTTTGACTTTGTTATTTCCTTGGTAGGCTGATTTAAGGATGTCCCAGGCCTATTTTGAAGTACCAACGCCTGTGATTTTTGATAAAATTGAGTCATCCACTGAATTTTGAATCTAGAATTTATCTTTATTCTCTCTTTTCCTCTGTGTTGCCTGAGAAGTTCTCTGTTGGTTTGTCATGGCAGAAAGGTCTGCTGGATCTAGTTCCACATATCCAATATTCACTGGATCCTAGCACTCTTGTGCTTGCAAGAAGAATCTCATTCGAAGAGACCAAAACTCATAATTCTTTCCAAGAAGAATCAGACCTTGAGTTGGTCCTAAATTGCTAGACATGGCCATCTTTAAAGAATTGACAAAACAGAAAAAAACGATTGTTGGAAAATTTTGTGTTTACATGTTTCCTGCACGTAAAAACCAGGTCTTCTAATTTCTTGCAGTGACTTCGAAACTTCGCGATTCAGGAATTTGTGAATCTCGACTTCATGAGTCTGATTTTGACCTTTCGCACTCCTGTATATGAGTTCTCCAATTTCTTGTCTCTCCAACTCCCGTTCACCGAAACGCCGAAAAAATTACCTGTGACCACATGCCTAATCGTTCAAGCGCTACCGAATTTTCATGATTAAGGGAATTGCAATGCGAGGACTTCGCCGAATCTCTATCCCTCAATATGCCGAAATCCAAAATATCCTGGCACCTATTCCTCTTGAATGCCTTTTCAGGATTTCGCGATTCAGAACTTCACGATCCAGGAACTCTGTCGGTTCTTTGTCCCTCAATGTGTTGAAATCCAAAATATCCTAGTGCCTATTCCTTCAAATGCCTTTTCAAGATTTTGTGATTCAAGACTTCACGATGCAGGCACTCCGCCAGTTCTTTGTCCTTCAATGTGATGAAATCTGAAATATCCTAGCACCTATTCCTTCGAATGCCTTTTCGGGATTTTGCGATTCGAGACTTCACGAGTTTGGCTGCAACGATCCTAGGTCTTTCGGACTCCCGGTGTGTGAAATGCCAAAATCTCCCCTTCTCGTTCAATCGCGACTTCTTCTTTCTTGATTTCGGGTGTTGAGACTTCTTGTCTCACAACTCCTTTCTCCTTGATCTCCCGATAGCCGAATTCTTGGTGGATTTAGATCTCCTTTCAAGATTTTGGGGTTTGGTATTTCATCACTCTTGAACTCTCATCACGCTGTTCTCCAAACCCCAAACTCTGAAATGATGAAATTTTGACGGCAATTGCCTCCTATGATCGAGATGGCCGAAATTCCAAAAATATGTGTGGTAACCTTCTCCATGATCACATGTCACGTTTCGAAACCTCGGGGATTCCAATGCAAAGCGCCCCAGCTCTCTGTCCTCAGAACAGCCAAATATCCGAACCTTGAACTGCTGACGTGCCAAAATCCTCCGCTGAGAGATCAACGAATGTGATCCTCCATTGATCCGACAACTCATATCCTATCGGGACTTCGTGAATCAGGAATTTGTGATGCAGTGACTCCTTTATCCTTTGATGCTTTGGCTCTCGAACTACGAAACCCTGACGACTTCTAGATTTCTGCCACGCGTCCTCTCCAATGATGGACGGTCCCAACAATTTTTGGATTTCATGACTTCGCAAGTCGACTTTTCTCCTGTGTTCTCCAGAGGACTAAAACTCATGCACTTTCTCCCAGATCCAACAATTATCGGTCCTCTGCACTAAATCTGACGGCTGAAAATCATTTTCCTTTTCTGCACGCTTCTCGTCCTTTCTGAACTTGATTAACACCTCATATTTGTTAGCAGGACCGATCTTATGGCTGCATCAATTCGTTCTTGGTTTCTTTAGCGTGTTCTTTGCTACTCTTGCAAAGAGTTTCTCCTTAAGCAGGAAATTCGTGAATCTTTCATGAATTGAAAGACTTTCACGAATTCTTTAAATCTTTCTTCCCTCTACAACAATATTTCATGAATTTGAAATAATTTCACGAGTTCTTTAATTGTTTCTACCTTTTTCACCAATCTTTCATGAATTTGAAAGAATTTCTTTGAATTCTTCAAACATTTTTGCCTTCTGTAGCTCTGACTCCTCAATATTTTGAGTGTATTGTGCTCTGTTTCCTAATGTGTGATTTCTGCGGTGATATTCTGAGTGGATGTAAGACTACAGATTTATCTCCAGACCTTGTGAAGAATCTCGCGTCCTATTCTCTCGTTCACAGTGTAAGCTCTGCGCTGTTGAGGATCGGGTCGCTCTCTAGGCTGTGTGAAGAGGCTTACTGTTGATGCTCTGATACCATGATAAAATTAGAAGCAGAGAATATAGAGAAAGAGCAGAGCAGAAATAGTATTCAGTATATTAGGAATGTAAAGAAAAGAGTACAAAAGAAGAGGGAAAATAGCTGAGCTAAATAGGCTCAAGCAAATCAAGAACATAAGAAAATGATAGTACAGCTGGCCAGGACAACTGGCATTGTACATTCAGACTGTTGAGGTTACATTATATTTAACAATCTGGAAATTCTATAGCCATCGCCTTTCCTTGACAACATACTTTGCACCACCTTCACAATGCCACCTACGACTCCAGTACACTCATAGAACTGCCTTCCTTATCCAATGAAAATTATGGCCATACTTGTCCTCATTAAACTTGTTTTCCTCATTCAACTTGTTGAATTCCATTACAATGAACTATGATCTCCTACTTCTACTTGGATTGTTAATGGAAGATGGACAATCGATGGCTCCTATAGGTGGTCTATGGAGAGTGACTGAAATCTTCAACTCCAACCTTCCCTCCAATCGATTCCTATGAGGTACTCACATGGACCTTATTATATCCAATACACATTTCTTCATGCTTATTTAATCCTCCGAAGTTGTTGGAACAATGAACTATTGTGTGTTCTCACCCACATTTCACCACTGTCACTCGATATGTGAGTCTCTGAGAAATAGTAGCTCTAATGGCATCATTGCACCTCCACTTGCTGCATATAACTCCATGGTTCAAGTCCTCCTACCATCTGTCGTCTCACCTATTTTTAAACAGGAAACAATATTTTGTAATATTTATGCATTAAGATAGAGAAAGATGGGAACTAAAAACATAGTGTGGAACTATTTTGCAGATGGTGACCCAAGTTTCCAAGGCAGAGAGTGCTTGCATTGCTTGCAAGTTTTAGAAAAAGAATTGTTCAGATAAATGTGTTCCTGCACCGTATTTCCGACAGAACAATCTCAACAAGTTATTTTTATTATGTTTCATTTTCATACGAATGCATATGATTAGTATATAGTTGGGATTTTTCACTATAAACAATTTTATACCATGAAAAAGTATAATCTTGGTATTCCTTAAAATATATTTCATTTTCATACTAATGCATATGATTAGTCTATAGTTGCGATTTTTCATTGTAAACAATTTTATATCATGAAAAAGCATTAGCAATATTGACTGCATAAGCATGGTATTTCTAGTTACCATGAAAAGCATTAGCAATACTGATTGCATAAGCCTATTATTTCTAGTTGAGAGGGACAAAATGGTAAAATGTATAAGCCTAATGTTGAGGGGTTAGAAATCCTTTAACTCAACACTAGGAACCAAACTCGATTAAGAGGCCCAATTAGACTCGCAAGCATTTGATGAGTGGAATGGTTCTCCAAATATTTGATCTGACCGATTTATCGATGGGATTTATGGGTTACTGGCAGGTGTATCTTTCTATGAAAATTTTCTCCTTTAGGTTAAGCGATTCTCTTTTTATATTTTTATAAGGATGATGTCATAAGCGAGTTGATAAAGGGAAATTACTAAACATTGAAGAATGTTGAGCTTAGGATAACCCTTATACCTCAGCGCGCAAGCAACGATAATCAAACCTATTCTAGGCTTAGCAATAATACTTTTACTTGCAGACATTCATCATTGAGTGAGATAAAAATTGTAGAAAGGAAAACAAATATGTAAAAAAACTGAGTGTAAGAAAATTAGTTCACTTAGCTCTATTATCTATCACATATCAACACATTGATTTTTTTTTCATTATCTAGAACAAAATAATTGTTATAGTATTGAAAGATATCTTAACAATAAATACAACAAATGTTACTCAATACAACAGCCCTATCAAACTCGAGGATGGAAACAATCCCTCCTGAATCCAATAAGATTGACGCTTTAAATGAAAAAAATTGTCTTTGGTTCTAAACAAAACTTATTAATTAAAAGTCGCGCAGAAATAATTCTTTTACAATTCTTAAAAAAGGGGGTATTTCCCAAAACCATCGACCTTTGCACGAGGTCGATCTCCCTATTTATAAAGAATCACTAAGCTAAAAATATCTTCTCAAAGTTGTGTTAAGTAAAAAGAAGATGACACATGGTAGACTCTATCTCCTCGTTATCTTGAGATCATCTGATTTTTTACTATAGTGGATGATTTATTTCATACTCTATCGATTTGAAGAAAAGGTCCTCGCATGTGTTTTCATAGGGAAACCTATGTTGATCCATTGGTGTGGAGAAGACTTCCTTTATCTCCATTTATCTTTCTCTATACCTAATGATCTTGAAACTTAAGTGTTGTAGGACTTCAAGAGACTTGATCGGGTGTTCCATGAACTTCTTCACTTGACCTGGAGTCATACTTGAAATATGTGAGATCTTTTCCTCTCATTCTGAGTCATGCTCTGCATGGTGTTTGACTATGTCATGCAAATTGACAAAATTTTCTAGTGGATCGAACTCTGGTAGGTCAATGTTTTCCATATTCCGATTGATATTCTCCCAACTTTTCTTGTACTCTCCCCAACTTTCCTATAGCTTCCACTGAGGTTCCTAGACCATGCTCACCCAGGATTCAATTTCCTTCCTAATTCTGGAGATGCTACTATCCATCAATACTCGGATGTCGTGCTCTTCCAAGTCTCGACCTTTCTGTACTGCACTGATATAGTCAATCCACTTTAAGGCCTAATGTGCCTTTTCATACCATCTATATATGTCTTTACAAGTTTCCATCCCCATGAGAGTATCCTCTTGAAAATCGGCTATGCATGTGGTGAAGAGATTTATTTCTCTTGTGAATTGCGCACATGTTTATATGAACTCACTCATGAATACTAATGCTTGTGTTGAATCTTGGTAATACTTAGCTATATGGAACAAATGATCCAACTCCTTCTTTACAACTACTAATTCATTTTTATCGCTTTTCACTATGTCCATCATTGCATCAGTTATAGCCATTCCCCCCCCTTGATCAACTTAGTTGTCTTACCATTTTATGTGTTGAGAAGTGTTTCTTTTGTGGTGATGAGGAGTGTGCTATCAAGCATGAGCCTCTTTTTCTTGGTTGTCCTTCTCATCACATATTTCCTCTTTCTATCATAAGTGATCGCTTGTATATCGACAACCTCATCCACTATCTTAGTAATCTATTGATCTCCCCAGGCCAGAGTGTTAACTAGGCTTCTTACCGTATATATATATGTTCTATGACCGACTCTTGTAGTTGTTTAGAAGGGGGAACTTATGTATGTCCTGGTGACTTGGCATCATGCTATAGTTCATCGGTTGGTGGAGTCTCAAATTTATATGGGGAGCTGGGAAAAGGATCAACATTTAGTTGAGGATTGACTATTGAGATGTCGATTTTTTATTGTTGTGTTTTTTCTTTTTGTTCACCAGAGCCCAAATCATCCTTGGAGATTTCCTTCTTAGGATGAATTCTTGATTGGTCGAGAAATTCAGTTTCCAAAATGTGTCCATCCTTATTTTCGTCTTCTTGGGAAATTGAGGTCAAATATTTGGGAGTTAGAGCATATGTTTCCCCTGGTTCCCCCTCCTCCTTGATTGGTTCTGGGATTATGAGTGAAACCCCTGAGCTTTCCTCATCATCATATATGGTAATTACATCTATGAGGACATTGAGTACATCTATCCCACTTGATGTTCTTATTCCCCCCAACTGCATTGTACCATCAACCGATGACTTTTCCTATTGTGACATAATGCTTGTGTTTCATGGATGAGTTGTCTCCTCTAGTGGAGTTGTCTTTGAGTCATTTATCTCTTCTCCAAGATTGATTATGTTGACCAGGATGACTCTTAAGGGTTATATCAAAGGGTTAACCTAGGGGTCATTTTCTAACCTTTGTATGACTCTTTTGGATTCTTCTAGCAATAACGTCCCTCTCCTATGTGCCTTTGTGGATTCTACTTCTATGTTTTCTTCCCTAACCCTGGGGGCTTATTGAGATGTATGTTCTATCATTTCAACTTTCTCATCCATTGTCATCACTTTAAATATCATCATATTGGGGTTATCCTTTCTCTGGAGCACCTCCTCCCAGTCCTGGGCACCTTCTATAAATATTTCATATTCAAACTTATCATGGGCATATGGCCAGCAAGAAGATACTTGTGACGCATACTCGGGTACTAGGACCCTTGGGTCATGTTTGCGAAATTGGCCTGTTGTGAATCTATACTCCATCTGACTTAAACCCTCTTGTTTTTCCTATAGAGTATCTTTTACCATGTAAAACCCTATATGAAATCCATAGGGTATGAGCGCTCTCTTTTTGTCCTTACCAGAGTGGAATTATAACCTTGAAAAATGGTTTGATAAAATATTTCTCCCACAATGAGTTGGTATGGTACATGAGTGGGAAGTAAATGTGGCGCACCAGTGGCCTGAAACACTCTGATATAGGTGGTTGTTTCTTCTAGTTACCAGTGGCCTATTTTGAAATCATTTTCTTGGTTTTTTTTGTAAGCCTTGGGCATTCTTTCTTTAAAACAATGAAATATACTTGAGCTATAAATTCATGACAAATGAGGGCATAATATTTCTTGTATCTATTCTCCAACAAAATTCTGAAATAGACATGCATGGGTAGCTCCACAACATGCCATCTCAGATTCATGCCTAATAAGATGTTCCTTGCACAGATCACATCCAATACGTATGACACCATGTGAAAAGATGTTGTTTCTCCATATTTTGGTGTCTGGGATTGCAATTTGTAGGTACTCAATTGTTTCAAAATGATCACTCCCCAGTTGAAGCTGCTACAATATATTACCACAATGTATGCTACAGGCATCCATGCTTTTGAAACCTTGGCACAATCCATTTCCTCGTATAATTGGCAGATCAAATCCATCAGATAAATATATGGCTCTCTGAGATTGGTCGTACCATACCATTCATTGCTCCTTCTTGTAAACTTCTTATCTTCTTTCCACCATGATGCCATCAACCTGTTGGTATCATGGAAGTCATAAAATTTCACCACAAAATTAGTATTTAATCTTTCCTCTGTGTCTTTGAGTTTGTAGTATTTATGGACCTCTATTGGGAGAAAATATCCAACACATCCACAATTTTTGTCATTGACCATGCATTTCGTTGCATCTGTGTGGTCGATTATCCACCCCAAGGTCTCAATCCAAAGGAAGACCAGGGTTCGACAGCCTACCATGTGCATGCATGATCGTCGAATGTTTGGTTATACTTGGTCATCGAGCATTCTAACGTCCGGGTCACTTCATGGTATAAACTTTGAGTAATCTTCCCCATTGATTCTGTTAAATAAATCTCCCCATTGCATGAGCACCATTTTCGATCCAGTGGTTACCTCTTTGTCTTCGAATGTAGAAGGCTGGGAAAACACCCTTTTGGTAGACATGTAGATGACTGGTTCCACTTTAGTGGAAAAATCAAGTTGTCTAGCAGCGTTGGGTGGATATCCTTCACCAACCTATACTTCTTTCCATTTTGGTGCTCTTGGCAAGTGCCCGGTCATTGGCTTCCTTGGAGGCATTTCTCCTACGAAAAGAACATAAATGAGATACTGATTTGCAAAAATGATATTGAAATATAGACACCTGCACTGCCAAAATGATACAGACGATTCATACCTCCTCTTCGCACAAGATTAACCTGGTTTAGAATTCTGAAAATCGACTGTGATCTCTTGAAACACTCTCTCGCTCCTTCGACTGATCCGGGAATGAACGACTTTTGTAGATAATGTTGCATTCAAATTTGTCTTTATAATTTAAACATAGAGAATACTTACCTTGTCACGTCAGTTCTTGAATTCAGGGCGTAAATGCGGTCTTCACAATCCATCACCAAGATCTGAATCATACTCGGGATTAAATGCAATCGAAGGCTGGCGGCACAGGAGCGGGGTACGTCATAGTTCATCAGCGGTTTCAAACTCCTATTATTTGGTCAGCGCATGGGATTGTAATGTGTGTTGATCAAAGAATTAATTGGCCTATTAAATAACAAAATCCGATATTATTTTTCGTTGAAGGTGTCCCATCATACTGTCAATGTCCTATCAGTCCATATTTTTAAACAAGTGGATCGACGTCAGCATTTTTCTTAGAAAACTTTCGTTAATACCTTTTTTAGTGAAAGCTTCGATGCTGACATGGACTACCATACAGTGCTGACGTGGAAATGATTACCTGGAAGGGCAATCATGACACGTGGAGTTTGATTTTGGCTCCTTCGTTAAAAGGTTTATTCAAAATCTCGGATTTTCTTTAGACATGGCCCTATGAAGCTCAACCTATCCTATTGATGCCGAAGACATGTCGAGGATTGACGATCGACGAGTCTCCATGCTCATTATTTCATGATTTCATCCCTCAGTGTTTGTTGATGCCGAAAACGTATTATGGATCGACGATCAATGATGTGTTGAAGTAAAAATTTACACAGTTTAAGGTTTTCTTCGGATATCACTCACCCCAAATTTATCGGTGATCGATGACCGTAGGTTTGTTAGGTGCGTCGATATTAGCATTTTCCTTTTTGTACTTCCTTGATGTCGGTGGTGTATCGACGAGATTTTGACAATTTCTTCGCAAGATATAATCAATGATCGACACACACACACTCTTCCATTCTCCTGATATCGATGATAAATTGATGATTGGCGATCGACGCTTGTCATTGTCGTGTGGTCGATTTTACTTCGCAGATCGCGTCGATGCCGATAATAGGTGATGGCTAAAAATTTTAGTTGTGTATACTTAGTTAAAAATGCCAAGTCTGCTTTAGAAGAGAATTCAATCTATTCAAAAAATCCAAGTCAAATATGAATGTGATAGATTATAAAACACAGTAACATAAAAGTTATTGATCCCTACATGACTGACTCAATTCAGAAAAAACAATAAAATGGTACCCGAAAGAGAATTTTTTCACAAAAATTCTACGGTGTGTTGAGTGTTGAACGCCTGGTATTTATAGGTTAGAGGGACAAAATGGGAAAATGTATAATCCTGGTAGTTACAAGTGAGGGGTACAAAACGGGAGAATATATTTTCCATGATGATGATATTTCTAGTTGAAAGAGACAAAATGGGAGAATGCATAAGCTTGGTATTTATAGTAGAGAGGGACAAAATGGGAGAATTTATTTTCCATGAAATTCTAAAATAATGTCAACTTATTTATCTCAAACATTCCATCCTTCATATAAATATTTCTATCGATTAGCAATAAGGCATCTCTTGCATCCTTGGCAGTCCTCATATTTTTCTGCTATATACACACTTTCTTCACTTAGTGTTTTCAAACCCCGAAGTTTTTTAGGAAGCTTTGCTCATGATTATATTGAGAATGTCTTAGCAGTGTAAGTGTTGTTGTTTGCAGCAAAGGGGCACTTTTGAAAAGGAAACCTAATAGAGAAATTTCTTTCTTACCAAAATTTGAAACCTTTATGTGCACCTTCTTCAGACGTTTTAGTGAAAGAGTCAGACTTGATGCCTCCATGATTGCTGCATGGTTCTGCAATCCAAAATTTGTGTGATAAATCTCCCTATTAAATAAAATTACAGTGTTCAATTGCTTTAACATAGATTTTAAATGCAAGAGGATTACTCACCTTAAACCATTTACTTTCTATTGAGAGCTTTGCAAGAGAGAAAATTTTCAAGAATTGTGAGAGAAGCCACATGTCTACAGGACCCACGAAGGGAAACTTTCTCGAGCGAGTTTGTAGTAGAAAAGCCTTTAAGCACATTAATCTATGTTGTGGACACATGTAGTTACCGGCAAGACTTGAGCTCCAACATGGACATCCTAGGACAATCATTCACTATGAAATTCACCAGCTTTGGGTAGTTCACTGTCACTGAGGTTTCACACTCAAACCCGATAAAATATAGACAATTGAGATTGAATGCAAAATTTTTCACATTGCTCAGCCCTGTACAGTGTTGAACAATCAAATTTTCAAGAAGAGGGAATTTTTATACAATACGCTAATTTCTCTAGATGAATGATAGGGAACATGTTACAAAGTGTCTGAAACCGTTGAATTAAGGGGGTAGTCGTATAAAGAAGAACCACTGGATCTTCGATAATGTTAGGCATTCACAAGAAAAACAGAAGTTGGAACATCCAAGAAACTGCCAGTCAAAATATTCTTGAGAGAGATTTGTTTCACTCTTTTTGAAGATGCGGATTGAACCCATTTTTGAACTTTTAGTTTCCATTGGTGATATTGAAAGAGGTCCAATGAAATAACATGATAGTATTAATTGCATGTTTTGTTATTTCTCCTTCATCAACAAAAAAATTCGCTGGTAAATTTTAGATGGGATAATAAAGTGCAGAGATATTTCATCTACTAGATAGCACAACAACGCGTTGCATCTCTTAAAGAAATTTTTGGCAGAGATATTTCATCTACTAGCACAGAACAACGCGTTGCATCTCTTAAAGAAATTTTTGGCAGAGATATTTCATCTACTAGACAGCACAGAACAACGCGTTGCATCTCTTAAGAAATTTTTGGAAGGATGTAGGAAGAGAGTAATTTGTTTGGCAAAGTGCTGAGTCTATTACATGCCATTGATGTAGTTCTAAGAGATGAGGAAGGATGAAAATGTAGAGGGGAGATGTAATACCTTATGTAAAGGAGCATGGGAAAAGTGGTGTGCGTCAATTCAGTTCAACCTTCTTCCCAGTTCCATCCCACCTCAAAGACTGACTGGATGTGTAGCCACCAAATTTACCTGATTTATTGAACCAATAAATGAATTATTCCTCGTTGATTCCTTGAACCAACAAAGAATTATTCCTTTGTTGGTACATACTTTTAGAGTTTGTCACATTTAATGTACACTTAGAAGACCAGACTCTATGGACACAATTTTATATAGAGTGGAGGCTCTTTGGTTCGAACACGATTCAAAGCATTGTATTTTAGGTAAGTTCGTTTGTCATAGTTTTAAATGATTTGGAGGTTTGAGTGATATTTTTGTTTTATTTATTTAAAATAAAAGAAAGGATTTAAATAATTTTTTAATATGTATGGAAGTTGGAATATGATAATTTTTTTAAAATGTATTTATTTGTTATCAAATTAATATATTTTTATTTTTTAAATTAATTATTAAATTATAATTTGAAAAATAAGTATACGTATTATTAGTCATGGAGGGACTATAGCAATGTCTAGGTAGTTGAATTCCACATTACTTGAGTTGACTTACATATTTTGATTCAAATCTTATGTTCAATCTTAAAAATAATTTTTCTTTTATATAATAATAAAATATATGTTTTTAACTTTTAATTAGTGAATTAAATTCAGGGTCTTATTACAAATTACAAGCTTCAACTATTTCAAAGATTAAAATTAATTTAATATTTTTGTTCTTACGAAATGGATTATGCTCGTGCACGCAACTTATGCCTAACACATTTGTTCTCACTTAATGATGAGACCTTCCTACCCAGTCCTTTCACTTCTGTAAATCTCTGTTGTGGGAGGGACATTAATGGGCTTCGCGGACTCTCACATAGAGATATCTAGATAGTTCATAGTCTCAAATAAAATAAATTGAAAGGGCTCCGAGGATTTATATTTCGAATACAATAAACATAAAATGTCCACAGAGAAGGCGTACTTTGATCATTTGATGAATGTCGAGATTGACAATGGTTTCATTTCCCAATCAAGATGGCCTGTCAGGGGTGGAATGACATGTTGAATATGTCAACGAATTTCCCAGATTTGGTAGATATGAGCAGATTTAGTGGAGCCTATTTTGTAGTAGCTTTTTCAATAAAATCTACGAATTTGGTATGAACACACAAGTTTAGAAAATAGTTATGTAACTAATCTATTTTTGTTCATTATTGATGTAAGCATGTAGAGGCATAAAGGGGAATTGAGGAAATAGTGTAATGAAGAGGTGAGTGAGAGAGGTGTTGTAATCTCCTTGATCTGAATAATAAGACAACGGATACCTATGCTTGGTGGACGTAGCCCAACATTTGGGTGAACCACCTAAATCTCTGTGTTTCTTGTCTGTGTATTTATTGATTGTCTTATATGGTATTAGTATTTACGCATTTACAAATATAACAAGTGGTATCAGAACAAGTTAGAATAGAAGGCAGTCGAGGGTGTCAAATTTTTGGAGGCGCATCGATTTCCAAATCACCGCAGATCCCACCTCTCGAAGGGTGCGACGTCTTATTAGCTACACTTTTTTCGTTGCAAAAATATTGAAATCGGTACAGTGCGGCAAAAATATTGAACTCGCTGCGATCCATCTACATGGTACAGTGCGATGACACTTGAAGATCGTCGCACTCTAGCTGTATCGTCAGGTGCAACAACTCCCTAAAACATCCGCACAATGTTTTTTCTTTTGAAAAAAATTACATGGTATAAATCAAAGTTTTCTTGCAAAGTATAAAAGGTATAAAGTTATGGTTTATATCAAAGGTTGACATTTTTAAAGGTTGAAGGATTCGTGAGGTGAATGCTTATAATCAATTTAAAAATGTGGAGGAATAAAAGTAAAGGTGAATTCTTTATTAAAAGGTTTTTTAAATTAAAAATTTGAATTTATATTAAATGCATAAATTCAAGTGGCTCATGTTTTTTTTAAAAAGGTGAATCTTTTTAATAAAAGGTGAGGTTAATAAAATGTTTTTGGATTAAAATTTGTATTAAACCTTGTGGAGTTTATACCATTATTCCTTTACATTATTTTTTAAAGGGCTTTGGTTATTATAAGCAGTGGTGTTTTTTGGAATGTTTCCTCTAATGACAAAGACACCGAGTGCTAAGTTCGAAATTGAGAATTTCAATGGCAAGAACAATTTCAACATCTGGAAGGTTAAGATGCACGATCTGCTCGTGTAACAAGGCGTGGTGAAGGTGCTTTTGGAAAAATTGAAGCAATCCACAACCATAACAGATGATGACTGGGATGAGATGGATGCGAGAGCACTGAGTGCCATACGCCTGTGTTTGGTCGATGATGTTCTGTTCAATATTGTCTCGGAGAAGACATCAATCGGTTTGTGGACGAAGCTGGGAAGCCCGTACATGACGAAATCCTTGATGAACAAGATCTTCCTGAAAAGACAATTGTACAGTTTGCGCATGAAGGAATGTACGAAAATAGCTGATCATTTAAATACTTTTAATACTCTCTTAGTCCAATTGATTAGCATGGGAGTGAAATTCAAATATGAAGATAAGGAAATTACATTATTTTGTTCTTTTCCCGTGTCATGGGATCACTTTGTTGCCTCTATTAGTTTTAGTTCAACAGAAATTATTGAGTTTGATGATATTGTTGGAGCTTTACTATCTGAGGAAACAAGGATGAAATCCAATATAGAAACCTCTACATATGAGGCGATGATGGTCAGAGGCAGACCTAAAGAAAGAGGACATAGTCAGAGGGATTTCTCTCTGTCAAATTCAAAGGGAAAGAAGAGAAAACTTAAGTAATGGTTTTGTGGAAAATCTTGACACTTGAAGAAGGATTGTTGGAAGTGACAACAAGCCTCCAAAGAAGACTCTCGAAAAGAGACGAAGAAATCAAATGCAACTGAAACTGGTTCAACAACATGTTTAGGTATTACTGATGAAGTTTTATCAATTAGTATTGGTTCATGTCATGATCAATAATGGTTATTAGATTCCAGTGCTTCAAATCACATGTGTCTTCATAGACACTGGTTTATTACTTACCATTCTATGGATGATGAAATAGTCTACATGGGAAATGATATCTTGTGTAAAGTTGTGGGAATTGGTAGCATTTGAATTAAGATGTTTGATGCAACTATTAAAATATTAACTGATGTAAGACATGTACCTGAGATTAGGAAGAAACTAATATCTTTGAGAGTCTTAGACATAGGAGGTTACAAGAGTATTGTTCAAGGTATATTTATGAAGGTCTACAAAGGAATCCTACTAGTTATGAAAGTGAAGAAGGTTGGTAAATTTTTTATGTTAGAAGGAAAAACTGAGTTAGATCATGTGACAGTGGTATCTGAGAACGACAATGATTCTATTCGACTGTGGCATCAACAATTGGGTCATATGAGAGAACAAGAATTAAAGATATTATCTGATCGTAAGTTACCTCCTAGTCTAAAGTCTTTAAAGTTATATTTCCGCAAACATTGTATCTATGGAAAACAAAATAGGTGCCAAGGTGGATATTTAAAACTGAAAGACACCAGTAAAGGAATCCTTGATTATATTCCTTCTAATGTTTGGGGACCATCCCCTACTGTTTCATATAGAGGATCATCATATTTTGTAACTTTTATAGATGATTTCTCTAGAAACGTTTGGGTCTATATGTTGAAAAGTAAGGTTGATGTATTTACAATTTTCAAGCAGTTTAGAGCTTTAGTGGAAAAGAGCATTGGTAAATCCATTAAATGTTTAAGAACTGATAATGGTGGTGAATTTATGTCAATGAAATTTGAGAACTATTGCAAGGAGTTTGGGATTGATAGGCATAGAACCACTGCCTATACTCCTCAGCAAAATGGAGATGTTGAACGCATGAACATGACTCTTCTAGAGAGAGCAAGGCATATGCTTAGTAATGCCAATTTGCAGCAGGAACTATGGGCAGACGAAGTAACTACAACTTGTTATCTGCTGAATCAATCACCATCAACAACAATAGAGTGCAAAATTCTAGAAGAGGTCTGGACAGGTCATCCTTGTAATTATTCTATTCTTAAAGTTTTTGGTTGTGAAGCCTATGCTCTAATTCTGAAACATCAGCGTTCTAAATTAGATCCAAAATAAAAAAGTCTTATCTTTGTTGGATATCATGATGGTATTAAGGGGTATAGGTTGTGGGATCCTACTTCCCACAAGATCACCATTAACAAATATGTAATATTTGATGAATCATCTCTCATCAAATAAGATGTAGATGTTCAAATGAAACAAGAAGAAGTACCTAAGTATCAACAAATTTAGTTTGAAACTAGTTCAAATACAGATGAAAGTGAACATGAACAATTTTCTGAAGATGTTCATGAAGAAGTTCCTGCAGAGGAAAGCATGGATGATGATGGCATTCAACAGATTTTGGATGAACCATAAACTTCCCTAAGGAGGTCTACACGGGTCAGAGATCCTCCAAGAAGGTATGATGATTTTGTTTCATCAGGTTCTTTAAGTACTAATGATGATGAACCTTCGTGCTATAAGGAAGCTGTGAATGTTTCTAACAATGATAAATAGAAAGAAGTAATGAAGGATGAAATGAAGGCATTAGAGAAGAACGCCACATGGGACTTGGTAGAACTTCCAAGAGACAAAAAAATTGTAGGTTGGAAGTGGGTCTACAAGCTGAAGAAGGGTATCGATGATAAAGTGGAAAGGTACAAAGCAATGTTGGTTGCGAAAGGATATTCTCAAAAAGAAGGTATTGACTTTCATGAGATTTTTTCACCATTTGTTAAGTTTGTTTCAATTCGAATTGTGTCACCATTAGTTGCATTGCTTGATTTGGAATTGGAGCAACTATATGTTAAGACTACTTTCTTACATGGATATTTGGATGAGGAAATTTACATGGAACAACCTGAAGGGTTCGTTCAGAATCACAACAAGAAATTTGTTTGCAAGCTCAAGAAATCATTGTATGGTCTAAGGCAGTCGCCTAGAAAATGGTACAAGAAATTTGACTCTTTCATGGTGAGCCAAAATTATACAAGGAGTGAGTATGATCATTGTGTCTATTTTAAGAAATTGAATAATGGCATATTCATTATCTTAGTATTGTATGTTGACTATATTATTTTAGCAATCAAAACTATAGCTGAGATCAACATGTTAAAGGTTCAGATGGATAGGACGTTCGATATGAAAGATCTAGGAGCAACAAAGCAGATTTTGGGCATGGAGATATTCAGAGACAGGAGGAATGGTAAGCTTTGGTTGTCACAACAGAAGTATGTTGAGAATATACTTTTGAGGTTTGGGATGAATGATGTGAAACTAGTTTCAATCCCTTTGGCTTCCCATTTTAAGCTTACTTCAATTTTATGTCCTAGTACAAAATAAGAAAAGGAATATATGTCTTGAATACCATATGCTAATGCAGTAGGAAGTTTAATGTATGCGGTGGTTAGTAAAAGGCCAGATATTTCACATGTAGTTGGGGTTGTTAGCTGGTATATGGAAAATCCAGATAAAGAGCATTGGGCAGTAGTGAAATGGGTGCTTCAGTATCTGAGGAGCACAAGTGATTATTCTATCACCTATAATAGTGGTTGTGAATCAGTCTGTGGATATGTTGATTTTTATTTTGCAGGTGATTTGGACAAGAGAAGTTCGACTTTAGAGTATGTCTTTACTCTTGCAGTTGGATGTCAAAGTTACAAAACATTGTTGCTTTATCCACTACAGAAGAAGAATATGTAGTTGCTTCACATGGTTGCAAAGAGGCAGTTTGGTTGAAAAGTTTGTTTGGTGAGTTCGGAAGGATGCACGACAAAGTAAAGTTACTTTGTGATAGTCAAAGTGTTATTCACTTGGATAAGAATAGAGCCTACCATAGTAAAATAAAACATATACCTATCAAGTACAATTTTGTAAGATAGGTCATCGATGAACGTGGAGTCTCTCTTGAGAAAGTGCATACAAAAGAGAACTGCACAGACATGTTCACAAAACTAGTATAGTTAGAGAAGTGACAATGGTGCCTAGCTTCTCTTGGCTTGCAGAAAAGGTGATGAACAAAAGGAAGGAGCAAGGTATCAGGTTAATGGTTTTCAAGGTGGAGATTCTTGAATATGCCAACGAATTTCCCAGATTTGGTAGATATGAGAAGATTTACTGGAGATTATTTTGTAGTAGTTTGTTCTTCCAAATCTACCAATCTGGTATGAACACACAAGTTTAGAAAATAGTTATGTAACTAATCTAATTTTGTTCATTATTGTTGTAAGCCTGTAGAGGCATAAAGGGGAATTGAGGAAATAGTGTAATGAAGAGGTGAGTGAGTGAGTTGTTGTAATCTCCTTGATCTAAATAATAAGACAACCGATACCTATGCTTGGTGGACGTAGGCCAATGTTTGGGTGAACCAAGTAAACTTATGTGTTTCTTGTCTGCGTATTTATTGATTGTCTTATATGATATCACATATGTTTCGTTCAAATGAAAATGCTTTGTAGAGGGCTGGAATTCCCGATGGATATCTAATGAGATCCCTATGTGATTAGATGATAGATGTTGTTCTAAGGTTTGTAATTTTTACTCTGTTGGGAGCACTTTTCCTTCCTTTATAATTTCAACTTTGTTAAGGGCCAGTTACCTATCCTTTAGTAGTTGGCTATAACCAGTGCTTGGATTTAGATATCCATCATGGTGTTATTTTTTACTCTCCTGGGAGTCGATTGTCCGTCTTAACCCTTCAACACTTAAAATTCATTTTGTGTGTGGATCTATGTACTTATTTGGGATGTTTCTCTGATGATTGGAAGGTTATGTTCATGTTTTTCTTATTATTATTCAGTCTCTTACGTTTTTTTATCAGGATAACATTATTTTCTGTAGTGAAGTGAAGGATTTCAATGATTTTTATTACATTGTGGGGAATGACTTTGGATATCCAACAACATACTTTTTGTCTACTACTGTTACTATAATTAACCTAGGATCCAATGATATTGGAGAGAATTGCATGGTGAATGAATGTATTGGATCATTGGATGTAATGATCCCAAGCCGTTATGCAAGGATCATCACGGTTTTGGTGTCTTTTTAAAAAAAATTCTGAGTGAGGTATTTCGTCAAACACTTTGTTGATCTATTTGTTTACTTGTTGAATGGCCTCTTGATTTCAGCCTTAGGGTTTACTGATGTGTTTATATGAATGTTTGCAGCAAATAACAAGAAGAGACAACCATGGAACATACCTCAACCATATGCAATATGATAGACAAGCCAAAACATCTCAAACTGCTTTTATTCGTGAAATAGAGGAACCTGCTACAATGAAGATGTCGATTTGGAATGCTCAACAGATGGACAAGAAGATAGATAATAGATATTCTACAAAAATATCCCAACAATACAAAATAAGCCTCCAAAGGTTGGATATACAATGAATACTGAATACAACTAGATCTAGGCCGTACGAATGCTCAACCTCCAAGATGGAAAGTGCCACGCCCTGATGGATAGCTGAAGCTTCTCAACAATTCGGCCCTGCTGCCAAAAGTGTCCAATCACCTCAAGAACGATGCCAAACCATATATCGGGTGATGGTAAGAACAACCCAGGTGTCTGAATCTCCAAGATCCCTCTCAAACCTTGTAGATCTGAACTCCACTGAATGGTGCACCCCATTGGATGCCTAGAACTCTAGATAATTAGGCCCTGATGAAGGAGGCCTTCAAATGATCTGAAACTCCCCAGAAATATAGATCGGGACACAACAAGTCACTAGGTGAAGTCTCAGGGTTAGATCTGAAGTGTAACCCCTCCAAAATTATCAGATCTGAAGTGTAACTCCCTCAGAAAGCACTAGGAATGATGTGAAGTCCCTGCAAGAAGGACCCAGGTGAAGGAATCTCCAAAATCCATGCCAACCACCTGCAATGAACTTCCCTCAATGGATGGTGCACCCCCCTTGCTGTAAACTCTCAAGTGTGCACGTTCTCTCTACCTGAACATACAACTGATGTAGAACCCTCCTGCAACAGAGTAGATCTAGAACTAGAATGGTGTGGAAGAGTATTGCATCTTCGAGACCAATCTTGGGACAAGCTAGGTGGAATCTTTCACAACCGAATCATCCTCTAGGGTTTGTTAAGTCAAAACCCTCAAAACCCCCAATGTTGGGCTCACTAGCTAGAATCCATATATCAAATGATAAACATACATGAATCATGATTAGAGGCCCTTGACTTCCTTTTATACTTTTTGTCTCACCTTGTCCCTCCAAAGTGACTTTCATTTTATTAATATTTAATTAATTAATTAAATCACTTTAATTAATTAATTAACCTTTTTACCTCTGAAAATCTCCTTATCTCTCCTTGTGGCTTCCGTGGCCACTGAAATTCACTTCTAGCTATCCCATCCTGTAGTGTTGCTCCTCCCGATTCCAATGAGCTATTACACTGAGAGATTCCTCCAAATAATGTGCCCAAAATGACCTCTTCAGTGATTTCAATTAACTTATAGCTTAAAATAGTCAAAATCATGGAAATCGTCGGAATGCAATGAAACCAAATCCAACCTATGAGGAATGGATCATAATGATGGAATATGATGATCAATGCAAGTTGGACCCCACAATGCCTCTCAAATACCCTTGTACTCACTATAACATCCATCTGGCTACTCTGGTCATCATAAATCTCTGCCAAAGTGGGGACATTACAGTCCTCCCTGCAAGAAAATTTCTTGTCCTCAAGCAATAACTGAATCCCATCAAGTACAATGCTAGGATCCCATGTCCACCATTGGGATACATAGTAGAACCCCTCCAAATATGAACAATCACACATACTACCCCTTGGGTCCCATATCAAGTCATGAACTGCTAGCCCCTGGGACGCATAATCCTGAAATACACCAACTCTGTGAGTCTCCTATACCTGACACATGGCCGCATCTTGGAGTGATTCCATCCTCCTAGTATCTACCAATATCCACATGGCCTCCATCAACTACACATGTTGATGCTAGAATGAGGCACTACAAGACCTCTATGAGACATCCTCAAGCGATGTGCTCCCATCAACACGAAGACTCTATGGAAAGTTAGAACAAGTTCCCCTTGCAAGGGTCCACTCGCCTCTGTCAGTCAGTGAAATTTCCAACCCTGCAATCCCTGGGTCACATGCTAGCCTCTGTCAAAGATCCCCATGTTGACACTGTACTATGATGGCCTTGCCTAACTTCTCCCTGTATGTATATTGGATCCTCCACTCCTGGATCCTCAAGCTAAAATCCATGTGGCCATTTGACCTGCTATCCAGAAACTATACCTGTAAGGACATGTCTATAAAAGAAGTACCTGTCCACCCATCTCCGCATCCTATCATGATGATCAAGAGTGAAAAGTTGCCTCCCTCTATTAGACAAATCCATGCAGACCCACTCCAAATTGACCCCTGGTGGAGTGTGTGGCTCTCTAGCGCAACCTGGGTGACCATGTAGTCAGACATCCTGCTAGCCAAATGAACACCTGGATCCCATGGTAAATTTGGAAGTTTATCACTTCCAATCTCCTCTAACTGCTCATGTGTGAGACTAATCACTTTCAAGATCCCTCTGTGCTCATCTGCTATCCTCCTCATGTTGTTGTCAATGATAAATATGTCGTAAAAGGATAACATAGATATATGTAGTTGACTATAGGGCTGAAAAATACCACCTGCCTCAGTCCATCCCAAGGAATTGACCAAGAGCATGTCTACCTGTACCTTTGATAATTGCTTGCTTGTAGCCATCACTAAACTCCAATCATCAGTCACAACTAAAAGTAACTCCTCCAACTGTTGGTAAACCAATCTCCATCTCCCATCACCCATGCAACTACTGAAATGGTGAAGGTGAGGTCTCGTAACTATGTGCTTCTACAAAGGAGTGGCATCTGCATGCTCCCCTAAGTGTGGCTCCTCTCTGCAAGTCAATACACCCCTCTGAATCCCACCATACATCTCGGCATGTCTCTCTGAGATATCACTCCTCACTGTATGCCCCTGCATACTCACATAATATCCCGTAGACTCATGTTGCATCGTAGATCTAGGGTGTACTGATGGATCAACCTCTACATGGAGGTCAACTGATCTCGAAACATAAATGGAAGTGTCCTCCATCAAATGGTGCTCCTCTGCTAGACCACCAACATCCTCTAACCATGTGACCGAAGGATATATCAGAGTGTCCACCAGGATAGATGAAGTGGATCTCTGACAGATCTCCTCAAGAAGCTCATATGATCTAGACTCTAATTCTTGAAGGGATGTCTGTGTGCCTCTCAAGAATCCTTGAGTGCTCTCCCACTCTTGAGTGAGTCAGTCTACCTCCAAATCCTACCCGCTCAAGGCCCTGTGATACAACCCATTAATCCCCAGTAGGTAGTCCCTGTCTCTCAACAATTGCTGGTAGTCAGTCCTCATCATCGACACTCTCTTCCTAACTCTCTTCCTAAAAGTGTGAAAATCATCCATGGAAAATCCTCCATATGAGCTACCCCGTGCCACTGATGCTCTCCAATAGTAATCTTCCATCACTACATGCCTATCATCAATACGTCTAGTGGTTGCCATGATCATAGCCTCACCAACTCTCAATTGTGAAACTAAGTGGTGTGACTCCTAATCATAGTCATGCTAAGGTACCCACTAATGCCTCTCACTACTAGTGCCATCACTAACAACACTCTTTACAGAAGATAAAGTGTTGAACTGACTGCTATCTACTATGCCACTAGGTCTTCCCATACGTAACTGCACATCATCCTTAATTTCTAGCTCCGTCTAAGTCATACTGTATCCAGTGTGAGCAGTTGTATCCTCCTGTGCACTCAACCTACTACTATCATCGGTGCCTGGATCCCATATAGATGTATACAAACATGTGTTATGGTCATCCTGACTACTAAAGAGTGCATCCTCATCCATGCAGGCCAATCCTGGAAGCAAGTGCTCCATAAACCTGTCAACATCCACAATCTGCTCAACTAAGGGAGTCTCCAAAATTTGTGACTCATTCTCCTCATGCTGATAAGTATGTATGATATCCATTGTCTCCAAGTCATGTATCTCTCCCTGGGTCTGTGGATCTATATGTCCATGGTGTGCATCTGATTTGGATTTATGTAGGAACACAACGAAATACAGAAATACACGTAAACACAGAAATGCAGTGGAAATAAGACTTCATTTCATTAATAACAAATGACTGAAATATGCTTACAGACAGAATGGAAATAAACTAGCTAGGGAGCTGGTAGCTTATCTCTAAGAAGAGATGTAGCCGCTACTCGCATATGTGAGAAGATGATTACAATGAGGATATGAAGGCCCTTTTACAATAAACGGGAATGCCAAAAGTCCTAGACATCCAAAAACCTAACCCTGGGAGATGAAGTGCCAAAAGTCATGTGGGCCCCGTTTGGGTAAGTTGGTGCATCAACTTCCCGAGGTCATAACTTTTGCATATGATCTTTGTTTTAGGCGTATGATAGCTCGTTGTAAAGATATATCTGAGGACTACAACGCTTGAGACAAAATAGCAACGTGAGATGTTATTTTGTGACAGAAACATACCCAAAAAAACATCGTTTAGGGCCTCAAAATGGCCCCGGAAGCTCAGGACCCGAAAAAACTACTAAAAATAGTAAACTATGTGAAAACTGAAAAAAATGAAAGAAGCAATGGTGGGGGTCCAAGTGGAATAGGTGGGTGGCCACCAATATCCACATGGATCATTCCTCCCCCCTTAGGAAGAAATGGTCCCCATTGCGTTGAGTTCCTCCATGAGATGAGGAAACTTCTGCTGAACTTGGTCCCTGGTGAGCCATTTGCCTTGGTGAAGGAGTTGGCCTGCTTTGACAACTTGATATAGTGGTATCCTTTGTTTTCGGGTGTGCTTGATCTATGTATCCATGATCTGATCAGTTTTGGCTTGTTCCATGCAGTCTAGATTTAACTCTGTTGGTGTGAGTTGTTCTGCCATGGTGGATGTGTCTAGTAGAGGTGGAAAGTAGGGCCGAAGACGGTCCACATTGAAAACTAGATGTAGACCAAGGAATGGTGGAATGCTGAGATCAAAGGAATTTTCCCCTACAGCCTTGGTGAGGGTGTACGACCCATATCGAAGCGGACGAATCTTGCGGTGGGGTCCAACGAGGCGCTCCTTTTGCAAATGCAGCCACACTTTGTCGCCCGCTTGGAAGTTGTGTGCCACCCGATGTTGATCATGTCGTTGCTTGTACTTATCATTGGCTCTATCCAAGATGTCATGAACCTGTTGGTGGATGTGTTGAATGTGCTCAATGAAGTTGTTTTCCTTATTTGCCTCAGAATGGACATGAGTTGAATCTTCTTGAGCAACCACAAATGGCATGGCTATGTCAATGGGACATAGGGGCTGGAATCCCAAGCCCACTTGAAAGGGGTTGTGGCTAGTTGAGCTATGGAGAGACCGATTGTAGCTGTGTTGTACATAGGGGAGGCTCTCATCCCATGTGCGTGGATGATTTGAATTGTACATGCGCAGAATGTGTAGGATCATCCGGTTGACGACCTACGTCTAGCCATCAGTTTGCGGATGGAAAGTTGTGGACTTGGTGAGCTTGGTGTCCAACATCGACTAGAGGCTAGACAAAAATGTACTGAGGAACCTACTGTCCCGATATGAGATGATAGACTGTGGGATCCCAAAGTGTACCCACACTCGTTCAAAGAAGAGTTTAGCAGTGGCTTCTGCTGTGATATTCTTCTTGCAGGCCATCATAATGGACAACTTCGAGAATCGGTCGACGACCACAAAAACACAGTCATTTCCATGCTTAGTAGAAGGAAGGCCTGACATGTAATCCATAGAGATTGATTCCCAAGGTTGACTAGGGGTAGGAAGCAGAGTATAGAGGCCTTGCTTCTTGATGGTCGATTTGGCAATGGCACAGGCAATGCAGGACTTGATGTACTTCCTGACATCTTGTCGAAGGTTCGGCCAATAGAAATACTTTTGCAGTACTGCCACATTTTTCTCGACCCCTAAATGCCCAACGACTCAACTGTAATGCGCCTCCCAAATCATCTTGGCACGCTCGCTTGAAGGAACACAAAGGTGTCCCAAGTGACAAAGCAGGGCATCCTGGAGGTGAAAATTGGGAACTTGCTTACCCTCCAAGAGTGTATTGTATGTGTGGC
>ML790211.1:226497-283309 GCA_009831015.1 Picea engelmannii
ACATAACTTGAATTGGTATACATGTACCGAACTTACCCATTTTAATTTTCATGTTCAAATAATCAAATAACTATCTTTGTCATGAGAATATATCATGTATCATACAATTAGGTTTAGAGGTACACATCTCAATGTCTAACCAATTCTAACTGACTCCAAACAAATGCTAAACTTTGACTTATTAAGATTAGTAAACAACAATGTTCTAACTACTGAAGGTCAAAATATGGGGCATTACAGGTAATGTGATCACTGGTGCATAGCAGAGGCGATGTTTCAACTCCCCAAATGCCTTCTGTTGAGATTCAGACCAAAAGAATTTTTCTTTAGATCGTCCCTTGGTGACTTGACTCAAGGGCCAAGTGATATGAGAGAATCCCAACACAGACCTGTGGTAGAAATTGGCAAGACCTAAAAAGCTGCGGAGCTCTGTTAGGGTGGTTGGGGCTGGCCAATCCTGAATGATTTGGATCTTTGTTGGATCCACATCCACCCCCCGCTCATCAATAATGTATCCCAGATATTGAACCTGGGTTATGCCAAAAGTGCATTTCTCCAAATTGGCACACAACTTCTGTTGCCGCAGTGTTTGGAGGACCTGTCGGATATGGTGGAGGTGCTCTTCCCAAGTTTGGATGAAGATCAGAATGTCATCCAAGTACACCACTACAAATGATTTGGTGAATGGCCGCAGGATGTCGTCCATTAGCCTCATGAAGGTTGCAGGGGCATTCGTCAACCCAAAAGGCATGACCAACCATTCGAAAAGGCCCTCCTTGGATTTGAATGCAGTCTTCCACACATCAGAGGGTTCGATTGGTACCTGGTGATACCCAAACTTCAAGTCGATCTTACTGAAATATTTTGCCCCCTTTAGTTGGTCCAGAAGGTCATCAATTTGTGGGATCGGGTACTTATTCTGAACAGTGATCTTGTTCAGTGCCCAATAGTCAATGCAGAGTCTCCAAGTCCCATCCTTCTTCTACACCAATACGATCAGGCTCCCACAGGGCGATGAACTCGGCTGGATGTGACCTTTCTGCAACAGCTCCTGAATCTGCCTCTTGATTTCTTCATTCTCCAGGATAGAGCATCGGTAGATGGGTCCATTGGGAAGCGGTGCACCTGGGGTCAGATCGATGGGGTGCTTGACCTGGTAGTGTAGAGGCACCCCTGCGGGGGAGGTGAAGATGTCCTCGTACTCCTCCACGACCTTATCCATCTGTTGTTTTCGTGTAGTGGGGCCTTGTATGGGGGTCATGGCCACAGTCTTCCTCTTTCCCTAAGGGAGGATCATCAGGAAAACAAATTTCCTGGTTTTGGAAATGATCTTACTTCATTTTTTTGTAGTAACCAAAGAGATGGTGGTAGGCGGTGCTATCTCCGGTATCCTGTATAGCTTATTGCCCAAAGTGATAATAACAGCATGAGGCCTGGACTCATACACATCATGTCGCTTCCAAAAGTACGGTTGGCCTAATAATACATCAGAAACATCAAGAGGAGCAATGTCACATAATACCTCATCCGTGAAGGGCTTGATGTTGTAGGGAAGGTGACATTGTCGACTAACGTAGAGGTCCCATCCTTGGTGCAACCACCCGATGGTGTATTGTTTTGGGTGTGCTATGGTCGGCAAGCCCAACCACTTCACGACCTCTACCGAGATGAGGTTCTTCTAGCTCCCACTGTCGACAATGAACTGCAACGGGGAACCCTTTACCCACATCTTGGAATGGAAGAGATGCTCTTCCTCCTCTGGATCTTCTGGTTCCTCCTTCTCGATCTTCATGGTGGCAACGGTGGCATTGGGCTCTGCATCGATAATCTGCTTCCCTCTGTCATTCCCCTTGTCAAGTTTTGATTCAGAGTCGGAGCATGCATCCAATTCAGAATCCTTCAACTCAGCTACCAGTGACTGCTTGGCCCGACACTCACTTGTGTTGTGAGTGGAGCTCTTATGGAACTCACACCACTTCCCTGTGTCCTTTTTGGGCTTCGTGGTGTTGTTCTTTGCTTGTGGATTTTGCGGGTTGTCCTGGGCTGCCCCGCCTTGGCTTGGTCCTTTGTTTTGTGGTATGGGAGTACCTTTCCCGTGCTTCTGATTTGCAGACCCAAAGTCTCACTTCTTTTGTTTGAACTTCTGCTCAATCTTGGCAGCATATCGGTATGCCACACCAAGTGAGGAGATGTTGAGGAACTCCATTTCCTCCTGAATGTATTTGTGCAAACAACTGTGGTACTTTAACACCAAATGTTTCTCTAAATCTTTGATACCCAACTTTGTGCATAGGGTATGAAACAAATTCGTCATCTCATGCACATCTTGGTCCCTTTGCTGCCGCAACATAGTCCATTATATGTATTTGTCCTCATAGCTCCCCATGGGATAATATTGTTCCTTGATGGCATCTCGGAAAGAATCCCAAGTCGGTGCGACAGAGAACAAAGAGGGTTCTCCCTCTCCCTCTTTCTCCGAGTAGGTTTCCCACCAGTCCTTGACATGGGGGGCGGCTTTGAGGAGTGCGAAAATAATCTTTTCTCGGTCGGAAAAGTCATGAACCGAGAAATATCCTTCTAACAGATTCAACCATATATCTACGACATATGCATCTATTTGGCCATCAAATA
The DNA here is from genome assembly GCA_009831015.1 of Picea engelmannii. NCBI lineage: Eukaryota > Viridiplantae > Streptophyta > Pinopsida > Pinales > Pinaceae > Picea > Picea engelmannii. The sequence goes on from ML790211.1 coordinate 229,129, forward strand.
TGGGAATGTCAAAGCTTACTTGTACCTTAAAAGGAGTGGCACCTCCAGAGTGGCTTCTGGATGTCGATGCACCGTCAGTCGGAATCCGTTGAAGAATCTGGGCAAAGTTGTCCATCATTGCGTTCCTTTGTTTCTCGAGGGCCTCCTCAAGCAACATTTTGATACGATCTCCTGCTCCCTGATCTTTCTTTTCTTCCCCCATGGGCAGTCGTCGGGGTTTGCGAGGTTGATCTTGCAAAGGTTCAACTAGATCGAGCCCCAACTCCTTATACCCCGATCTCGTTGGGGACATGCAAAGAAGGATCAAGAATGAGAAGACCGCTTTGATACCACTGATCCGGATTTATGTAGGAACACAACAAAATACAAAAATGCACATAAACACAGAGATGCAGCGAAAATTAGACTTCATTTCATTAATAACAAATGACTGAAATATGCTTACAAACAGAATGGAAATAAACTAGCTAGGGCGCTGGTAGCTTATCTCTGAGAAGAGACGTGGCCGCTACTCGCATCTGTGGAAAGATGATTACAATGAGGCTCTGAAGGCCCTTTTACAATAAACGGGAATGCCAAAAGTCCTAGACATCCAAAAACCTAACCCTGGGAGATGAAGCGCCAAAAGTCATGTGGGCCCCGTTTGGGTAAGTTGGTGCATCAACTTCCTGGGGTCGTAACTTTTGCATACGATATACGTTTTAGGCATATGATAGCTCGTTGGAAAGATCTATCCGAGGCCTACAACTCTTGAGACAAAATAGCATCGTTATAAAGATATTTGTGACAACAACATACCCAAAAAAACATCGTATAGGGCCTCAAAATGGCCCCGGAAGTTCAGGACCCGAAAAAACTGCTAAAAATAGTAAACTGTGCGAAAACTGAAAAACTGAAAGAAGCAATAGTGGGGGTCCAAGTGGAATAGGTGGGTGGCCACCAATATCTACCTGGATCAACATCCCTCACACTAGGCTCCTCTATCACCTCTGAAATGTCACTGATATCCTCGTGTGACGTGGCTATCATTGGTGTATGAAAAGGTGATGAATATGTCACGACCACCATAGGAAGCTCATCAAGTATAGGTGCTAGGATGTGTGGCTCCCCACTAGTGTCTCCACTCTGTTGCGGTGTAGGGTCATCAACACCATGTGATATGTCTGTTGAAATGAAAGTGTTGTCATCCTGTTCCCTCGACTGTATATCCACTACACAAGGGTCACCATCCTCCCCAAGCGTGCCATAATCACTAGTATCTACAAGTGTGCAAGGGTCATTGTCCTCCTCAAGCATGTCAGAATCACTAGTCTCTGTGCAAGAGTCAGTATCCTCCTCAAGCATGTCAGAATCACTAGCCTCTGTGTCCTCACACACCTCATCATCACTGTCACAATGTACCTCAATGGTGTGCTTCTTACCCTTACCCCTACACCTGTGATCTGGTTCCCAAGGCACCTTGCAACTGTAGCAAGGTTGCATGCTCCTACTAGGTGTGGGGTTTCTCTGTTTTTCCCTCCTAATGGACATGGGGTTCCTCCCAAAGGCTTCTCTAATTTCCTCCCTTGCCTTGAGCCAACCTGCAATCTTATTTTTGTTCCAACTAGGATTTTTATAGGATAGGAACCATTGGAATGTTAATAGCCCCCTGAAATTATTGTTGGTTTCATTTTCACTTGCACACTCCTCAATCCTATTAACAATATCCATCTTATTGTAACTCTGTTAATCCCCACTGGCTGGTAGGAATCTAAGCTCTGATACCACTCTAATGATCCCAAGCCGTTATGCAAGGATCATCACGGTTTTGGTGTCTTTTTAAAACTTTTTCTGAGTGAGGTATTTCGTCAAACACTTTGCTGAGCTATTTGTTTACTTGTGTTTACTTGCTAAATGGCCTCTTGATTTCGGCCTTAGCATTTACTGATGTGTTTATATGAATTTTTGCAGCAAATAACAAGAAGAGACAACCATGGAACATACCTCAACCATATGCAATATGATAGACAAGCCAAAACATCTCAAACTGATTTTATTCATGAAATAGAGGAACCTGCTACAATGAAGATGCCGATCTAGAATGCTCAACAGATGGACAAGAATATAGATAATAGAGTTGCTACAAAAAGCTCCCGACAATACAAAATAAGCCTCCAAAGGATGGATATACAATGAAGACTGAATACAAGTAGATCTGGGCCATACGAATGCTCAACCTCCAAGCTAAAAAGTGCCACGCCCTGTTGGATAGCTGGAGCTCCTCAACAATTCGGCCATGCTGCCAAAAGTGTCCAATCACCTCAAGAACGATGCCAAACCATAGATCGGGTGCTGGTAAGAACAACCCAGGTGTCTGAATCTCCAAGATCCCTCTCAAACCCTATAGATCTGAACTACTCTATTGAATGGTGCGCCCCACTGGATGCCTGGAACCTTAGATAATTAGACCTCGATGAAGGAGGCCTCCAAATGATCTGAAACTCCCCAGAACTATAGATCGGGGCACTGCAAGTCACTAGGTGAAGTCTCAGGGTCAGATCTGAAGTGTAACCCCTCCAAACTGATCGGATCTAAATCTCAAAAACGCCCTCCTTCTCTTCAATTCACCCCACTACTCTAGTAAATAATCTGAACCATAAAACTCCCTCAGAAAGCACTAGGAATGATGGTGAAGTCCCTGCAAGAAGGACCCAGGTGATGGAATCTCCAAAAACCCTACCAACCACCTGCAATGAACTTCCCTCAATGGATGGTGCACCCCCCTTGCTGGAAACCCTCAAGTGGTGCGCCCTCTCTCTACCTGCACATACAATTGATGTAGAACCCTCCTGCAACTTAGTAGATCTGGAACTAGAATGGTGTGGGATAATATTGCATCTTCGAGACCAAGTTTGGGACAATGTAGGTGGAATCTTTCACCATCGAATCGTCCTCTAGGGTTTTTTAAGTCAAAACCCTCAAAACCCCCAATGTTGGGCTCACTAGCTAGAAGCCAGATATCAAATGATAAACATACATGAATCATGAGTATAGGCCCTTTCCTTCCTTTTATACTTTTTGGCTCACCTTGTCCCTCCAAAGTGTCTTTCATTTTATTAATATTTAATTAATTAATTAAATCACTTTAATTAATTAATTAACCTTTTTATCTCTGAAAAGCTCCTTATCTCTCCTTGTGGCTTTCCTGGCCACTGAAAGTCACTTCTAGACATCCCATCCTATAGTGTTGCTCCTCTCGATTCCAATGAGCTATTACACTGAGAGGTTCCTCCAAGTAATGTGCTCAAAATGACCTCTTCAGTGATTTCAATTAACTTATAGCTCAAAATAGTCAAAATCATGGAAATCGTTGGAATGCAACGAAACCAAAGCCAACATGTGTGGAATGTCTCATAATGATGGAATATGATGATCAATACAAGCTAGACCCCACAATGCCTCTCAAATACCCTTATACTCGCTATAACATCCATCTGGCTACTCTGGTCATCATAAATCTCTGCACTGTGATGATGTCCCAAAGTGGGGACATTACATTGGAGTTTATCTCTATTTGAAGGTATATATAAATTATTTGCTTGATAGTAGTATAAGTAAAGTAGTTAAGGTTTTTATGGATTTTGGGGGCTAATATTTGTAATGTTTTTTCTAGCGAGTGGCCACTTTTTTGGGGGGCTGTGAAAACGAATAATATTGAATGACTTCCAATGGAAATTAACATATCATGGTATAAAGTTTTGGTATCTCACGATCCCACTAATTTGATTGGTCAATTGTTTTTGTTTGTTTTTCATTGCAAAAGTCAAAAATACCCGATGGCTTCCACAAGACAATAAGACACTACACAATGGTGTATAATGTTGTAAACTTATTAGGTCACCGAGCTATTCACGTTTCATTTTCATTTTTTATGCTATGCGGGATTTGTCCATGTTTCTCCACAACATGCATGATTTTTCCTATAAAAGATAACGAAGAATTAAAGTTGAATATTGTATATTGCAGAAGAGCTCAATTGGGCCACTTTTATTTTTTTACAGATGCTAAAATTGTCTCTTTGGACAATGGAAAAGAGACTAACATTGGAATAGTTTTGCAAATGTTATACTTGCAAGTGTACGTATATCAATATGTAAACTATGTAATTAACATGGCAATATGTAATTAACATGGCAATACAAGAAATTTGTATTTTGGTTTGATCTCAGGATTAGTTGATTCAATTTGGGTTTGTTAATAAATGCAAGGATTTTTCTCTTGCTATATATGGAAAGATATGTAAATAATGCACTGTAAAATAATTAAATTAATTTAACTTGTAGATGTTATATTAGGCTTGTCTAATTGTTCTATTTCTTGGCTATTTTTGTTGGAATCGAGCTTCATAAAATCACAATTTTATATTTTTTAAATTTTATTTATGAGTGCGTAAATGAATTCATCATGTTGAAAAACCCACTCAAATCTGCATATCCAACCATTTCTTGTCATATTTCATCGGAAATTATCCCCGAAAAATAGCCAAAATGTAGAACGTTTAGACTACGACTGTGATATTTGTATGCATATTAATATTAATCTCGATATTTTTATTTATGTATATAGATATTCATATGTATTAGACTTTTAATTTTTATTATCTTATTTAATTTCTACTAACCCTTGTTTACTTACTTCAAGAGTAAAAAATAAATATCAAAACTTTTACATAACTTCATTCTAGAGTCCCTTTCATCAATATTCATAATTTGAAATGACCATTTTCAATTAGAGTCCATCAAAACCTAAAATTTTCTCAAAAAAATCAAATGCTATTATACTAAGAATATACTCCATTAGCAAAGTTACCTCGAATATAATCTACATGTATATTTAAATTCCCATTGATATGTTCGAAGAATAATATTCTTAATCTCAATAATATATGGATGGAAAAGAAACCTAACGAGCTTAATCGCTTAAAAATATGACAATTTGAGAATGTAGTGACCTCCACCACAAGCTCTATGACATTCGACATACATCATGAACACGACTAACTTTCATATAGATATAAACTTCTAGGCTTGACATGAAACTCCACAAAGTCCTTTTATTGTAATTCTCAAATAAACCTTATTTCTTTACTACAACTATCGATGCATCCATTTCTCCCAACACCATTTATCATGCACACAAGTAACGTTCATACACATATAAATTTCCATGCTCGACATGAAACTTCACAAATTATTTTCATTGGAATTCCCAAATAAACCTTATTTCTTTACTACAACTAACAATGTTTCCATTTCTCCCAATACCATCTATGATTTTCACAAAATCTGGAGTGCCATATGCATATAACCTTTAGCCTTATCATAAGCAACGCGATCCCCATCTTTAAATTCCATGTTCTCATCCTACGCGCATGATACAAGGGAAAAATTGTCATTATTGGGACGTTCCTCACCATTCACATCAAGTGCAGTGAAGTCTAGTGTCATGAGACATACTTCCAAATAGTCCATGAACATCTATCCTAATGAAAGATATTGATGATTTGATCTTATGAATATGATCATCTAAATCAATTTCTTATTCAAGACTTAGTCTCGTGAAAACTGCTACTTGGAATTGAGACAACTATCAATGCAAAAAGGATAGTCGAAATATTTAACTCTTGCAATTTCCAACGATATCAAATACCCATCTTATGATCCAAGTAATTTATAGATAATTCCCACATATCAACAATTCTTTCATCATACAGATTAGTAGACTTTACACCAGCTAAAACATCTCAACATTATTCTTCTCATTCCCATTTTGACAACCTCAACAACAACCTAAGTAAGAGCCCTTTGAAATGCATATGTTCTAAATTGACCAGTTGTTTGAAAATTCATGAAACATTTTTTAGAGTTAAAACATCTCGTTCCTATTGGGGGGTGATGTTTCCCTGTGAGGTATCAAAAACCATAGACCTGTGACTTCTATTGTTGGGCATGGAGTCATTCTCCGTTGGAAGAACGACCTTTCTTGTTTTTCTTCTTCAAAAACAACCCAACATTATTTCCAAAACCTAAATTCTCAAGCATGAGATTATCTTTGTGCAAACTTGTTTCTCCTACTTCAATCAGAAAAACAAATTTGACTAAATAAATTACATAAACAATTAAGCCATGCAAATATATTAGAGATCCCATGAGGTTTACCTCGATGTTTCATCCTTGACCAGAGTACATAGATGTTCAGTTGTTGCTAATGGAAAGCTGCTGCCTTATTCAATATTCTTCAAAGAGTTGTGCATACACTCTGTTGATGACATAATGTTACACTTTGGAAAAATTTATCCATACAGATGTCCACAAAATCATATATTTCTATGCTTGAGCCATGGTTATGAAAATATTCTGAAGCTGCAACATCTACAATACACTCATGCCATGAAATTACACCAACCCCCATTACATTAACTTGCTTTATTTCACGAAAATCAGTCAATGTATGATATTGCCAGTCTTTAGTTTTCTCTTTTTATCACGGATTATACACTGTGATAGAAAATTCCTTATTATTCTTCTTCTAGCAATACCCACTCGTTCAATATACAAGTCTGTATACTCATCATCTTCTTCTTTTGTACAATCTGAAATGAAGGAAATATGAAGAGGAGATATTATTGCTTCATCCCTCTACTCAATAGTCACAACTCTGATCCTTTCTTGTTCTTAGTACTTCATTATCATAGTAGATGATCAAGAAATAAGAATCCGGAGACTTTGAATCAAATTTAACAACGTTTTCTTTTCTTATTGTTAGCTGACACTTTTATTTCCAGTCCCCTTTGTGAGTTTTCATCCAAGCTGGCATCTTCAATGTTCTACTGGTACACAAGGATCATTACTTTAAGTTCCAAAACCAAAATCTTCTTAGAATTAGCATGGTCATTACAAGAAACAAGGTGTAAACAATTTTCTTGCTGAAACCTTGAGCCATGGACATCTTCAAATAGGTGTTCATTTTTTTTGACTTGAGAATAACAAGTGTGTTGGTTTTGAATATTGTCCTGAACAAATTTGTCAATACAATCACCATTTTCCAAAAACCTACGGACATAATATTCTTCACATTCTTCTTCATGACTATGAGGGATGTCTATTTCACTCGCTATCACTTCCTCAAGTTCGATATTGTTCTCATTCTCATTCTTAAACTCTTATACAAAAGAGGCTTCAATACTTTGGATATGAAACTTAGATTCATGGTCATAAATTTAAGTACCTTCAATCAATCCCAATGTTTGGTCCAGCTCCATTATGTGTATAGCCTTGTGATCTTGTGAGCTCTGAAAGTTATTTTCATCATACTTCCCTATGCAATCACCATTCTGTAAAAACGTATATGCACTCTCCCACTCACATCATCCATACACTTATTTTGAATCACCATTAATAGGAAAGGAAAATACTAGACCAACGTAACTACATTTTTCATCACAAGTGTGTTGGTTTTGAATATTGTCTTGAACAAATTTGTCAATACAATCACCATTTTCCAAACACCTACAAATTATTCTTCATGACTATGAGGGATCTCTATTTCACTCGCTATCACTTCCTCAAGTTCCAAATTTTTCTCATTGTCATTATTAAACTCGTATACAAAAGGGAATTCAATACTTTCTGTATGAAACTTAGAGTCATAAACATAAATTTTAGTACCTTCAATCTCTCCCAATGTTTGGTCCAACTACATTTTGTGTATGGCCTTATCATCTTGTGAGCTCTGACAATGATTTTCATCATACTTCCCTATGCAATCATTCTTTTTGTAACCACGGATATGCACTCTCCTACTCACATCATCTATAAACGTATTTTGAATCGCCATTAATAGGAAAAGACAAGAGTAGACCTACATAACTACATTTCTCGTCACAAGTGTGTTGGTTTTGAATATTGTCCTGAACAAATTTGTCAATACAATCACGATTTTTCAAACACCTATAGGCATAATCTTCTTCACGTTCTCCTTCATGAATATGAGGGATGTCTATTTCAACCGCTATAACTTCCTCAAGTTCCATATTTTTCTCATTTTCATTAATAAACTCATATACAAAAGGGGATTCAATACTTTATGTATGAAACTTAGACTCATAAACATACATTTTAGTAACTTCAACCTCTCCCAATATTTTGTCCAACTACATTATGTGTATGGTCTTGTCATCGTGTGAGCTCTGAATGTGATTTTTATCTGTGATTTTTATCATATTTCCCTATGCAATCATCATTTTGTAAACATGGATATTCAGTCTCCTACTCACATCATCCATAAACTTATTTTGAATCACCATTAATAGGTAAATAAAATAGTAGACCAACTTAACTAGGTTTATCATCACACAGTAGATTTGAAATATTAGTAAGTATTTGTTCTTATTCTAAGTCTGCTTCGACAACCATATTTTATGCTTCTATATGATTTCACATTTTTCATAAGAGTATTGATTTGAGGGTGAGTGCACAAAGTTGAAGGAAAAAAGTGGCAACACGGTGAGAACAAACATGCTCACGCAACAACACATTCACGTTCCTAGGAACACAAATGTGTTCCTAATGTGACATGCTCGACAAACCCTAAATTTCCACCAATGATGCCACACAAGATCATCGGTAGGAACGCATGTGCATTCCTAGAAATGTGTGCACGATCCTAAGAGGAACATGCATATGGTTAGTTCGAGCCCGAATAAAGGGCCTGTGATGCATTTTTTGGCCCAAATTGACGCCTTGAGTTTTAGAAGAAAATGAGAAAATTGAAGGGAGGGATTTTTCTCACCAAGTGTCCATGGGATCCTAATGTGATCTTAGAGGGAATCCATGTATTTTTTTGTTTTTGATTCTTTTTTTCTTAATTTCCTAAACTCTTTAATTGTATATGTTTTGTAATTTTTAAGTTAATTAAAAAAAATGAACCTAATTTATAGAAACTACTTTATTAAATCGCAGTAGAATAATTAACATGAAACCTAGACACAACCACAAGAATGCAATCAAACCCAAACCCACAACCAACAAACTTAAACACAAAAATTGATGAAGGGTTCATGTCTTTGAGATCAATTGTCCAAGACTTAAGGAGTACAAGAGAGCATAGCCGATTTTCACTGGCCACTTCATTGAATGCCATTGTATCAGCCACTGTAAGTTCCCAAGGGAAATTAACTACTATTTTTCAATACAGATCTAGGATGTTTGACTATTATGCTACTGAAATCAATAAAAAAGAAGTCAGATACTTGAAAAGTACATAACAAGAACTCATTTCACTGTTTATTGATTTTAGAACTGGACTAAAACCATTAATCATCAAGAGATATATTTTTATGGATTGGTGCATCCACCAACAAATTAAGAATAATTGGACGGATACATGGTTCATGGTGTTCGAAAAACTTCCCTACATTATCAAGGAGGATCATGTATATTTCCTCAGGAAATTATGGGAAAAGTTTGTTTTGGATCACCATGTCAACTACTTTGACATTGGTGAATTCTAGGGGGTGGGTCTTGGGGCCACACAAGGCAGAGATAATGTTATTTGTGACTCTATGTTAGGTCCTCATCCTCCTAGGATAAGTCCTTACTGCATTTCTTAGCATCCTCCCATCGTAGAAGGCATCCAACATACACATTTATCTATATCAATATTCATTTGGAGCTTGGTGTAGCATGGGAGTTTTCTAGTACTATCTTGGAAAGAGGAGCCTGTAGAGGGGTTGGAACTTCAACCCCTGCAAAAACGTGTAGTGAGGAGAGGGAACATGGGAAGAGTATTCATTCATGTGAGCCTCATATACACTCGAGTTGTGGGAATATTTGTTATGGGCCGATGGAGGCTAGTGGACATTAGAGTTTCATGGAGTAGGTTAGTATCTTAATAATCTCCATGTTTTTCACACACACACACACATATATATACAATTTTATGTTTATTTATTTATGTGTCTTATTATATGATGTTTTGAAGTTGCCATGACCCTATATCATACCCTCTACATCGGTATATGCTTTAATGTTGGTTTCCACCACTGATGCACTAGTAGAGATAAATTGTTCATTTGGTGTATTGCATACACATGTATGTCTCACCTTTGATAAATTCACCACAATGATTTTTTAATTCTCTAGAATATTCAAATATAATGTTCTTTTCTTTTTACAAGTTGTGGTACCATATGGTGATGATCATATGTTGAGTCAAATCTTGTTTAAATGTGAAATTTGTTATATTTTGGTTGTTTAATTTCACTTTTTGGTACTAATAAAAATATTATAAATATGTATGTAGGTTGCTTCATCCACTGGTAGGTCACCTAAACCACCATTGTTTCATTCACCACCACTACCTACATTCCACACATCATTTTCCCCCAGGTACAATGCTAGTCCAGTCTTTGACCACCCTGCCCTAGCTCTTGGGATACCTCTTTCCATTTCAATTGTTTTACCATCTGAGTTTGTCACCACTCACCCCAAACATATTTGATATCCCATCCATCCATCGTGGTTGCACCCATAGGATAGTCATCTGTACCACCTTTTTCATCGAATGCATCCATAGGGAATGCACCTATATGTCACCAATCCCCACCACATTTTCCATATGTTCCATCCATTGAGGCTATCATAGTAGATGTTGCCTTGAAGTAGGTTGTAGAACCGAGTGCTCCACTTGCCAATGACTCTCCACCATTTCCTGATATATTCAGGGTGAAATCATTCATTGATGATCAATTTTTATGTATCATGGATGGAATTGATTTTATGCATTTTTATTTAAATTTCATTCTTTGATCATTATAAGTGATGCAGGGTGGAAATGTTGAGAGATTAGGGTCATGGAGAAGGGTAACACCCTCGCGATTGTTAGTATCATTTGCAATGATTTTTCTTTGGTTGAATTACAAAGTATAATTTTGTAATTTTCTTAGTTCATTGTGGAAAAAAACTTATAAGAATTTTGTGTCTTTATCCAGTCTTTGGAGGACAAATCATTCCTAGGAGAAAAACCACTCGAGGTGTTTCTTCGAGTAAGAGAAGAAAGATGGATTTTTGAGATGATCTTGATAGTTGTGAGGGTGTAAGTGGTCAATGAGTGACAAATGAGTGTCATTTTGTATCAAGGGCACCATATGACACTTTTCCATGTTTGGGCACTTGTCGTTGTTTTGTATATTGGGCACAATGCGACTTTTTGTAAAAATGAATAGTTGAGACAATGTTGAATGTTTGTGTGTGTGTGTGTATTTTATGGAACATTTTTTGTTTATTTGATGTTAATGAATGTAGGGTCCTTAACTAGATTTGGTTAAGCATGTGGCTCTTTTTTTTTGCTAGTTACAGTCATGTGGAATCTATGACATACTAAGCATTGATATCATCAATCCTTCTTGCTCCATTATTATATCACTCAAGCCACTCAAATCAATATATTGTAAAATTCAAGGTTAAAGATATCAAACTTAGGTATATGCACGTGCCCAAATTATTAAAATCATATGATACAATTGAAACATAGACATAAATGAGACTTGTTACATGGGTTACATGACAACTTGATGAACTTGTAAATATTTCAAAAAAAAAATTAAGGGCTAAATTTTTCCATTTGGATATTTTTCCACTTAATGTATTAAAAAAAAACATTATTCACCAAAATTTATTTTCTCCAAAAGTTTTTCGACCAAATCTCTATAGGACAACATTATTTTATTTAAAAAATAAACAATTTCAAAAAGAACGGGGTAAAATCCATATAAGTTTGAATAATTTTACCAAAATTACATGAAACATCAATAGTAGGAATTTTAAAAATTATTAAGATTTGTTAAGGTTTCTACAATTATAACATAAGCATGGATCCAAAAAATTACCACATTAGAGATCAAGGAAATTAGTGGACATTAATTCAACTATTTGTTTGCCATGTCTTAGGTCCAAATTGTGCATTGTTCATAGTTTTTATTTTGTAACTGTCTTGCATTGATTCTTGATAGTAGTAAGTGTCTTCTCATTGCACCTTGTTCAGGATGTGATTACAACATATGGATGGTTTTCACTCAACAACTTGTCCTTGATAGCAACAAAGATTGAAGCTATCTTTTCCACTTCTCTTGGATATTTGAAGTTGTCATTGAGGGGGAATGTAATGTAATGCCATATTCATCTTCATATTACATCCATCATGTAATGTTTTTCTAGTGGCCACATTTACCATTATACAACCTATCACTATGAACAATTAATACACACAATGATGCATCAACCACATTTATTGTTGTATAACCTATAATTCTGAGACATTTGTACATACCATGAGGCATCATTAGATTTGTGAGATATCATATTGGCATGTAAGACAACTCCAACTATGATTCTATCCCTCTATTCATCATTAAGGGGGAACTGCTAAATTTTTAATTAAATAAAGTACCTAGGCAAGTGTTTCTTATCCCTAGGCGCCTAAGGGATGAGAAAGTGCCTAATGTGGGCCCTAGTCATTTAATTTGTGAGATGAAAATTAAAAGGTGACTTTATGAATTTAGTGAGGTTGAGTTAAGAGACACCAAATCTCAGCCACTCATCTAATCCAATCTCAACCGTTGGATTAAGAGACACCTCACCTATCTCATGAGGTCGATTAGGGTAGAAGGGCACACCCTAGCTAGGGTTGTTGTTCATTTTCATCTTTTGGAGAGCAAGAGAGATCAAGAGAGAGGTTGATCTTGAAAAGAGGCAGCATTTGTAGAGTTGGGCATGCATCCCAAGGCATCAAGCTAGCATGAGTTTCAAGGAAGAGTACAACATTGAATGCAGTCCGTACGGTACGGATTTCTAGAGGTCGTAGAACCATTTATTATGCAAATAAATCGAGGGAGATAGAAGAAACATTTCTTAGAAGTTTGGCATGCATCCCAAGGCTTCCATATAGTCATTTATTGGCACAAAAATCGAGGCACCTGCTGTCATTAATTTCTTGGTGAAATTTTGTACTCTTCGTACAGATTTTGGCACAATTTTCGAGGGACATAAAACACAGTTTTCGAGAAGAAAGGGAACGGTTTTTGAGGATTTGTTCCTACTTCATATTCTGTATGGTCTTAGTATAAATTTGGCACAGAAATCGAGATAGTCCATACAACATTTATTGCTGGGAAAATTGTACAATTGTACGGATTTCTAGCACAGAAATCGAGGAGCTTTCCCAAGACTATTCAGAAGGAGTTTTGCAGAAGAATGTCTGAGATAAGTTTTTGTAATTTCTGAAGATGAATATGATGTAAAAGAAAATTTTCAGAGGCTCATAAATAATAAAAACCCCTCTCTCACTGGTTTTCCCCTTGTGGGTTTTTCCAGGGTTGATGTTAGACCAAAAATATCCGTGTCTATAATTTTCTGAGTTTTATGTGATATTGATATTTTATTTCTGCATTATAAACGATGTTCAGAATCCTCATGTTTCAGTTCTAAAATTAAATTTTTGCTGTGTATTTAATTGCTGATATAAAACTGGGTTTGGGCATTAAACATTGGCTGAAAAATCAGCGAGACTGAAACTAGGTTGGGGTCTGAAAATTTTACATGGTATCAGAGATGAGTTGAAAAGAAGTAGAGATTTCAGCAGTCAGAAAGTTCAGACAACAGTCACTTCATAGGGTAGATTTTTGAATTTATTATTTTCAGCAGAAAAGGGTCAATGGCTATAGGTTTGAGAGTTGAGGACAAACTTGATGGAGCAACAAATTTTGGTTCTTGGAAGGAGAGGATGATATTACTTTTGCAAGAAAATGAGTTGTGGGACATTGTGGAAAATATCACTACTCATCCTGTTGTGGTACCTACTGATGCTACTCTTCTTGTAGCTTACACTAAGAAGAGTATCAAGGCTAAGAGGTTTATTCTTGATTCCATCAAGGATAATTTGATTCCTGACTTGATGGGGAAGACACATGCCTATGAGATGTGGGAGTCTTTGACTAAATTGTACCAGAGTACAAATGCGAACCGAAAAATGGTTTTGAGGGAAAAACTAAAGAGCATAAAAATGACCAAGGCTGAAAATGTGGTCACATACCTTACTATATTGACACAGGTGAGGGATGAGCTTGGAGTTGTAGGGAAAGCCATAGTTGACAGTGATCTTGTGAGAACAACATTGAATGGAGTTTCCAAACAATGGGTTGTTTCTGTGGAGGGCATTGTTGCTAGGGAGAATCTTCCCAGTTGGGAATGTCTTTGGGATGACTTTGTTCAGGAGGAGACCCAGAGAGGTTATGTACATGGAAGTTCATCTATAGGTCATGAGGAGGAGAATGTGGCTCTTGCTACCACTAGCAAGAAGAAGTTCAAAAAGGGTCCAAAGGGAGCACATAAGCCCAAGGGTGAAGGGAAGAAAGACATGATCAAATTCAAGTTCTTTTCATGCCATAAGTTTGGGCACTATGCAGGTTAGTGTCCAAAAAAGAAGAAGAAACAAACAACAACTTCAATAGAGATGGAAGGGTTTTCCACCAAGTTTGACAAGGAGTTTTCCTTGATTGTGTGTCTATCCATGAGGACCACTCATACATATAATTGGTATATTGACAATGTTGCCTCTCTCCATATGAAAACGGTTCGTGAGCACTTGACAGACCTCACAGAGATGGGAAATGTTGAGGTAGTGCTTGGAGATGACCGGGAGGTCAAGGTGGTTGGTAGCGAGATTGTATCATTTCAGAGGGAGTCTTTGCCTCCCATGAATTTGAAAGAGGTTCTCTATGTTTTGGGCTTGAATAATAATTTATTTTCAGATTCTACTATTGAGGAGAAGGAATATGAGGTCTTGTTCCGTGATGGGGAGGTGCTTCTTTTCGCCAGGTGGTCTAGCATCACTTCGGCTAAAGTGATTGGTACTAGACATGAGAGGTTGTACAAGGTTTTCTTCCAGCCAGTGACAGCATTGATTCATACTACCAGCAGTAGCAGTGACCTATGTGAGCTATCGCATAGGAGGATGGCACATTTTCACCATGGGGCTTTGAGATTTCTGAGGGAGATGGTGAAAGGAGTTCCATATTTCAGTTCAAAGAACCATGAGTTGTGCAAGGGGTGTTCTTTGGAAAAGTACACCAAGACTTTTTTTTCGAGCAATGACAGTAGAGAAGCAGGGATGCTTGATCTTATACATTCAGATGTATGTGGCCCGATGTCTTTGGCATCGTTGACTAGCTCCCTATACTATGTTGTATTCATTGATGACTTCTCTTAGAAGTCTTGGATTTTCTTCATGAAGACCAAAGGATAGGTCTTCATATGGCTCCAAGAGTTCAAAGCTCTTGTGGAGAACCAGACAAGGAAGAAAATCAGAGTCCTGAGATCGGACAATGGGGGTGAGTATACCTCCAAGGAGTTCATGGACTTCTGTGCAGGAGAGGGAATCAGGAGGGAGTTGATTGTTCCTTACAACCCGCAGCAGAATGGGTTTGCAGAGAGGAAGAACATGACCATTGTTGGGGCTGCGAGAGCCATGCTACATGATCAGGGGTTGCCACTATTTCTATGGGTTGAGGCATGCTACATTGCAGTTTATCTACAGTGTTAGCTCTCTGTAATTTTCCCAAGGCTGTGATGGAAGTAACAGAGGCAACATCAAAACCACTTCGAGTCTTAGATATAGTCCTCCAAGACTCAGAGAGGGATCTCTCTGTCTGATATAGATTTGTTTGAAGAGAATATTAGGCTAGCTATGAAGAACATGGGTTTGTTTATGAAATTGGGTATAGGCATAGAAGAGAAAACATGGGCTATGGAGTCACTGAAATGAATGATCAAAAATCCATGTCAACAGGCTAATATTTGCAGGGCAAGGTAGACAACTCACTGGATCCTTCAATTTAAATGAAATGGGCGAGAAGAAAAAAGGTCAAGAAATCTAATTAAACACAGAGCAACTAAGAATTTTGAGTTTAATTTTCAGTGGAAAACACAAAAAACTATACCAAGCCAGAGACAGAGGGTGCATTAAAACCAATTCTGTTCTTAATATTCTTGGAATAATTCAGAGGAAAACATTAATTATGATAACAGAGAAACAAATTAACACAGAGAGATGCACATCACCATTCGAAATACTCACAAGAATCCTGCATCATAGCACTGTCTCATTGAATTGATGAAAAAACATTGAACGCTTAGCGAGCTGTTTTACAAAATTTTTAATCCATGGTTCTCGACCGATCCACCCTTACATTAAAAATCGTCCCTAAATAAATAGCGTATATCCCCCAACAATTTTCAAGAGTCAGTTTTAAACGCCTCGGTCAAAAATAGCCACAAATCCCACAAAATCTGGAACTGTCCGCCATGAAAGACGGACCGGTTTTCTGTGAAAAAGGGGTCCGAACAGACATCTTTTTCTCTTCAACGCTGACACCTGGGAAAAAAATGAAGGAGTTTATTGGATATGGGCATGTGATGGACAAAAACCTCCTTCTGTTTCGTCAAATTCGTCTCCAGCTGGCCATAACAACTTTGGTAAAATCAGGACTGTAACGGAAAAGTGAAAATATGGAAAAAAGGGCCTCGAAGATGGCTTCATTTCTCCCTACTCATCGCACCTGTGAAAATACTGAGAGATTTTTTTGTTAATCATCCCGTTACGGAGAAAAACCTCTCTCGGTTTCATAAAATTAGTTTTAATTTGCCCAAAAACGGCCTCAGACGAAGACATGCTGAACAAGAAAAAATAGGCAAAAAAAATGAAAAAGGGGTTTTTTTCGAGATGGGTGGTATTCCGGACCCCTAAGGTGGTAAGCGGTTTTTTTTGGGGGGGGGTCTGCTGGAATAGGGAGGCAACATGTGGATGGGGGGTGGTATTGGAAAACAACTATTCCAGACCCCCCCATCTCGTTAAACTCTGGATAGTGAGGGGGGGGTTCGGAATTTTTAATGGCCGCCGATTTGCTTTATGCTTTTCACGTGGGCTTTGATGTGAGTAGGAGTTGGGGGTGGGTAGACTTAGGATAGTGTAGGTTTGGGTTTTTATTTTTGTTTTTTTAATATTTGTTATATTTTTTATTTTATTACATGCCTTGTTTTATGTTTTATTATATTTTATTTTTATACTTAATATGTTTTATATTTTTTAATTGTTTTATTTAATCCAAAAACTAACATACTTATTAAACTAACTAATTATTAATTAATTAATTAATTAATCATTAATTAATTAATAGTTAGTCTAACAATTATTTTATTTTAAATTATCCTATCAAAATAACTTTGTTAGACTAACAAATATTAGAGAATATCACTAACCCTTTAACATTATTCGTTCATTATCCTAAGTTCATTTATTCATGGATGGAAGGCTGGTGAGGCATACTCAATGGGCCGAAAAGATAAGGGAGTGAAGGCGCAGCGGAGGGTGAAGGATGCAACATGATGATGGAGGATCAGGCGAAATGGATGGAGGGGAAAAAAGGGGGTCAACCGAGCTAGAAGTCTTCATCACGGGGGAAATGCCAAATCCACAGTTGAAGAATCGAGTTGCCTATAATTATTGGACCCCAACATAGGCTCTACCTAGGTATGTCAGCTCTTTCAGGAGGTGTCAAGAACCATTGAACTCTGAACATGCAGACTAGTGCTTTATCCATTGGGCTGATCCCAAAATCTTATTCTGCAACATGTACCTGTTTTGATTTTGCAACTGAAACCAAATTAAGCTAAACACTGGTGAAAAAGAGATGCTCAGAATGCTGAGCTTATTCACATTCTCCTACCTACCCTATGCTACTTATAATTTTGTTAAACCAAATAATACAAAAATGCCAATGAAGCCAATTAAGTAGCTTCTGAGACCAGTGGACTGCTTGACTGCTTGTTACCACAGTGAAAAGCGCAGCTTGACCTTTTTCCCATCGACTCAAAACTGCAAAGTGAAAAGGCCACTGCTGAAAATGTGATTGATATTTACCTTAGAGACCTTGACAATCTTGAAAAACAAAAGTACTGCTAGAGAAAGATTGAGGCTCTACATTGAAAAAATTCTCCATATAGGTAGCTACAGGATCAAGGTAGAAATGACATGTTCCTTGATTTTTGGATGGTGGCTCTGGCACTGTATCTATGTTATCTTCATTCGCATGTATTTCCTGACATGGTTGCAACTGCTCTGATGGGCTTTGTAATGTGATTTCTGCTGAAAAAGACAATGAAGTTGACTGCCTGATCATGTCAATATCATAACAGTGTTTTATCCCATAGTTGGATGATGGAGGAAGAATTTGACAACACTAGTCATCCAACACATCAGATATTGGATCTTGTAGAAATTGATCTGACTGTTGCATTGGTTCCACTGCAACTTCTTGATTTCCTGTGTATTTATCCTTTAGCATATACTCAAGATTCTTTTTCAAAAACTGAGATGAATTAAAGCATAATTGTACATAGTTGTTTTGGATTAACTCAGAATTTGTCTCAGGCTTTAAGCTTTCATTTGGAATTTGAAAATCAGAGTAGGTAAAGTGCTGCAATTCTGGGTTTAGAATAGCCTCCACATCAGCACTAGCATCTTCCCCTAGTTGATCAAAACATCCTCCCTCTTTACCAATGCCAACTTGTTTACAATTTCTTCTCAAAAATTGAAAAGAAGAGAAACATAAGGGCAAAGATTTTTCCCTTACTCTAAAATTTTATGTCTCTTCCTCATCGCTGTCATGACTATTGTGCAAGGGCTGATTGTCGTATCTGAACTGTAAATAATATTCTTCCTGCCAATGAAATGCTGTTGATTTCCTTGAACAGTCCACCTCTATTTCAACCTCATGCTCATCATCATACTGATCAAACTTGGGTGGACAATCCAAGTAAGGAATGTCGTCAAACATGCACATCATATCAGCTGGTTGTTCCTCTGCAAGTTGAGATGGAGCTTCATCTTTGACTGTGTTGTGAATTGAATACATGAAAGAATCATTATCCAAACCATGGTACCAAGGATGAACAACAAAATGTTTGGGAACAATGACCTTTTCTTTTTCTGAAATCATTGGAACATGGTGTCTTTGGGTAGCAAGATCATCTTTCTTGTTGATCCTATGCATCATCTCTTCCATGGCACTGGCTAAAACCTCCAGTTTAGCTTCTGATGACTCCAGCTGCTCCCTTTCTTTTTCCTTTAACTTTGACCTTTTGATCAGCAAGTTGGTCTCCACATCAACTGCAATGTTCTGCATTTATTCAAGGCTTGCAGTGTTCCTTTCTCTTAATTGGAATGCCATCTCAGGATCGAAGGCATCTGGGAAATGCAATTTGGATAAACCAGGAGGTGGCCTTACATCCACAGGTATTGAATGATACACCTCATTGAACCTCGCTGAAAACTGTTGTACTATTTCCCCAGGTTTTCTTTTCAAGTGGTTGTATTCTTCTAGGATGAGGAAAACATTTCCCATGATCACCCACCTATCTAAGAACAGTTGCATGAACTGATGAAAATTTATGATGCTTGCAGCTGGCAAATTTCTAAACCAATTTTTAACTTTACCTTGCAAAGATAGGGCAAACATTCTGATGCAGACATCATCATCTTCTACCTCAAAGAGGTCAAGAAAATCCTCAAGACTTTGGATATGCTTTTCAGCAGTAATATTGACATTCTCTCCATCAAACCTGGGAAAATTATTGATGTAATTGACAGGGAGGTCATGGAGAAAAGGAGGAAAATCTAGAGGCTTGTATTGGTCTAGGAATTTTGCAAGCACGGGAGATGAAGAACAGGGCTTACAACCATCCAAAGGTTTAGCAAGAGTAGGAGATAAAGCAGGAGGCTTATGTCTCACTAGGGTTTCTACAGGTGCATCTGGGATGTGCACAGGTGTATGAGTATGTTCATAATCTAGAATTGGGGATATGATCTCTTGAGACTCATCAATTAATAGATGGTCAAAGTAATCTTCATCAATATACTTTTGATCAGGCTTAGAAAAAGACAATACATAATTGCAAATAAAACCAAAGATGTCTTCAATGCAATTTGAGCTTGAGTACCTGGTCTTTCTGGGCTACTTGGCCATGCTTTAGGTTCTTCCTCCAATGGAGTTTTTGAGTTTGGCACTGTCTGGAGCTAATTAGAGTCGCTAGGTGAATGATCTCAGCCTTCTGGTGTCTGATCACTGTCCACCATTAGTGATCAGATTTGGAGCTTTGAAGTGTACTACTAGGGAAAGTCCCCAGTATGGTCGCCATTCTGTTAGCACTCTGTAATTTTCCCAAGGCTATGATGGCAGTCACAGAGGCAACATCAAAACCACTTCGAGTCTTGGATCTATCCCTCCAAGACTCAGAGAGGGATCTCTCTTTCTGATATAGCTTTGTTTGAAGAGAATATTAGGCTAGCTATGAAGAACATGGGTTTGTTTATGAAATTGTGTATAAGCAGAGAAGAGAAAACATGGGCTATGGAGTCACTGAAACGAATGATCGAAAATCCATGTCAACAGGCTAATATTTGCAGGGCAAGGTAGACAACTCACTGGATCCTTCAATTTAAATGAAATGGGTGAGATGAAAAAATTTCAAGAAATCCAATTAAACATAGAGAAACTAAGAATTATGAGTTTAATTTTCAGTGGAAAACACAAAAAACTATACCAAGCCAGAGATAGAGGGTGCATTAAAACCAATTTTGTTCTTAATCTTCTTGGAATAATTCAGAGGAAAACATTAATTATGATAATAGAGAAACAAATTAACACAGAGGGATGCACATCACCAGTCGAAATAGTCACAAGAATCCTGCATCATAGCAATGTCTCATTGAATTGATGAAAAAGCACTGAACGCTCAACGAGTTGTTTTACAAAAATTTTAATCCATGGTCCTCGACCGATCCACCCTTACATTAAAAATCATCCCTGAATAAATAGGGGAGATCCCCCAACAAGTTTTGAGAGTTGGATTTAACCGCCTCGGTAAAAAATAGCCACAAATCCCACAAAATCTGGAACTGTCCGCCATGAAAGACGGACCGGTTTTCTGCGAAAAAGGGGTCTGAACATACGTCTTTTTCTATTCAATGCTGACACCTGGGAAACAAATGAAGGATTTTATTGGATATGGACATGTTATGGACAAAAACCTACTTCGATTTCACCAAATTCGTCTCCATATGGCCATAACATCTCCGGCAAAATCAAGACTGTAACGAAAAAGTGAAAATCTTGAAAAAAGGGCCTCGAAGATGGCTTCGTTTCTACCTGCTCGTCGAACTTGTGAAAAAACTGAGAGAGTTTTTTCTTATTCATCTGGTCACGGAGAAAAACCTCTCTCGGTTTCTTAAAGTTCGTTTTAATTTTCCCAAAAATGACCTCGGACGAAGACATGTTGAACAAGGAAAAATAGGCAAAAAAAAATGAAAAGGGCAGTTTTTTTCGGGATGGGTGGTATTCCGGACCCCGCCTGAGGTGGTAAGAGATTTTTGGGGGGTGGGTCCCCTGGGAAAGGGAGGAGACACGTGGATGGGGGGTGGTATTGGAAAACAACTATTCTGGAGCCCCCCCCCCCTCTCATTAAACTCCGGATAGTGAGGGGGGGTCCGGAATTTTTAATGGCCGTCGATTTGGTTTATGATTTTCACATGGGCTTTGATGTGAGCAGGAGTTGGGGGTGGGTAGACTTAGGATAGTGTAGGTTTGGGTTGTTATTTTTGTTTTTTTAATATTTGTTATATTTTTTATTTTATTACGTGCCTTGTTTTATGTTTTATTATATTTTATTTTTATATTTAATATGTTTTATATTTTTTAATTGTTTTATTTAATCCAAGAAATAACATACTTATTAAACTAACTAATTATTAATTAAGTAATCATTAATTAATTAATAGTTAGTCTAACAATTATTTTATTTTAAATTATCCTATCAAAATAAGTTTGTTAGGCTAACAAATATTAGAGAATATCACCAACCCTTTAACATTATTCGTTCATTATCCTAAGTTCATTTATTCATGGATGGAAGGAAGGTGAGGCGTACTCAATGGGTCAAAAATACAAGGGAGTGAAGGCGCAACGGAGGGTGAAGGATGCAATAGGATGATGGAGGATCAGGCGAAATCGATGGAGGGGAAAAAAGAGGGTCAACCGAGCCAGAAGTCTTCATCACGGGAGAAATGCCAAATCCACAGTCGAAGAATTGAGTTGCCTATAATTATAGGACCCCAACATGCAGAACAAGAGTCCCCAAAAGTATGTGGGCAACATGACTCTTGAGGAGGCTTTTTCTAGGAGGAAGCCTGAGGTTGGGCACCTTCATATTTTTGGGTGCATCACATATTCATATGTCCCTTCTGAGAAGAGGACAAAAATGGAGCCCATGACAAAGAGAGGGGTCTTTGCTGGGTACAATGAGACTTCAAAGGCTTTCTATATATATCTTCCTTCCTTGAGGAAGACTCTCTTAAGGAGGGATGTTAGATTTGAGGAGGACAGAGCCTTTAGGAATTCTAGAGGGAGAGAGAAGGGTGAGAAGTCTTCACCACAAATTCAGGTGAGTCGATAACAGACTACAATGAAACAGAGCTCGGGGCCACCAGTTTTTGGGATGATAGGTTCACAGGTGACAGGGCCACAAGTTTCAGGTTCACAGGATACTGGTTGACAGGTTACAGGATCAGGTACTTTAGAGTCTACTTCAGGATCATTGTCTTCAAGAGATGGGGTTGAGCAGGGAGAGTCCCCTCCATCGGACACTACTTCAGAGAGAAGGAATACCAGGTGGCTTCAGAACACTTTGAGGGAGGCACAGGGTTCAATGGGGAATCACAGACATGTAGTGAGGGAGAGTAAACCTCCCGAGAGGTTTTGCAGCTACATCGCGATGGTGAGATGTATTCGGGAGTTTGAGCCTTCCACTTTTGAGGAGGCCACTGGTAGACACGTATGGAGAGATACCATGATGGAAGAGTACAATTCCATCATGAATAATAATGTCTCAGAAGTTGTTCCTAGACCTGAGGGGAAGTCAATGGTGACTTCCAGGTGTCTCTATAAGCTAAAGCATATTGCAGATGGCAACATTGAGAAGTACAGAGCTTGTTTTGTGGCTCGGGGGTTTTCACAGGTTGAGGGAGTTGACTATCATGAAACCTTTGCATCGGTTTCTAGATACACTTCGATCAGGGCAGTGATATCCATTACAACAGATATGGGTTGGAAGATCCACCAGATGGATGTGAAGACCGCATTTCTGAATGGTCTTATTGAGGAGGAGGTGTATATTGAGAATCCATTGGGATTTCAAGTGCATGGGAGAGAGTCTCATGTCTATAGACTGAAGAAGGCATTGTATGGGATGAAACAAGCTCCCAGAGCTTGGTATTCGAGGATAGATGCCTATTTGTAGCAGTTGGGTTTTGAGAATAGTGAGGCAGATCCCAACCTATACTTCATTGTGGTTGGAGAGGATCCTCTCATTCCTTTTCTATATGTGGATGATATTTTCATTATAGGGGTAGAGAGACTCATTAGAAGCTGCAAGGAGAGACTTGCTTCAGAGTTCGAGATGATTGACATTGGAATGATGCTTTACTTTTTCGAATTGGTGGTTTGGCAGGAGCCTGGACACATCTTCCTGGGACAGGGGAAGTATGTGTGTGACATTCTGAGAATATTTCAGATGGGGGATAGTAGGCCCAAGACCACTCCCATGATTACCAACTAGAAGAAACTACATGCTTCTGAGTCATAGTTGGTGATTCCACTTTGTATTGTTAGTTGATCGGGTCATTGATGTATTTGGTCAATACTAGGCCAGATATTTGTTTTGTTGTCAACACTCTCAGTCAGTTCATGGTGGAGCCTAGGAGAGTGCACCAGGTCGTAGAAAAACATGTGCTAAGGTATCTTTGTGGTACAGTAGATTATGGTATGGACTATCAGAGAAGATATGGAGTTCATCTGGTTGGCTATACAGACTCATATTGGGCAGGATGTGATAGTGACATAAAAATCAGTTCAGGGTGTTGTTTTGGATTAGGATCAACAATTGTGTCCTAGTTCAGTTGGAAATAAAATTCAGTGGCTTTGAGTTCTGCAGAGGCTAATAATATGGAATCCATTCATGCTAGTTGTGAGGCCCTTTGGCTTTGTAAGATGCTGGTGGGATTGTTCGGTGTGCAATTGAGGCCTACTATGATTTACTGTGATAATCAGAGTTGCATTAAACTCTCAGAGAATCCATTTTTTCATGATCGGTCTAATCATATCGAGATTCGTTATCACTTCATCTGTGACTATGTTCAAACAAGAGTTGTGGAGCTAGAGTACATATCTACAAAGGAGCAGGTTGCAAACATACTCACCAAGGCATTGGGTAGAGGCAAGTTTACATTTTCCAGGGACGAGCTTGGAGTGGTGAGTAACACTTTCCTCGGTAAGAGGGAGTGTTAAATTTTTAGTTAAATAAAGTACCTAGGAAAGTGTTTCGTATCCCTAGGTGCCTAAGGGGTGAGAAAGTGCCTAATGTGGGCCCTAGTAATTTAATTTGTGAGATGCAAATTAAAAGGTGACTTTATGAATTTAGTGAGGATGAGTGAAGAGACACCAAATCTCAGCCACTCTTCTAATCCAATCTCAACTGTTGGATTAAGAGACCCCTCACCTACCTCATGAGGTCGATTAGGGTAGGAGGGTGCACCCTATCTAGGGTTGTTGTTCATTTTCGTCTTTTGGAGAGTAAGAGAGAGGTCGAGCTTAAGAAGAGGCAACATTTATAGAGCTGGGCATGCATCCCAAGGCATCAAGCTAGCATGAGTTTCAAGGTAGAGTACAACATTGAATACAGTACGTACGGTACATATTTCTAGAGGTCGTACAAGAATTTATTATGCACATAAATCGAGGGAGATAGCAGAAACATTTTTGAGAAGTTTGGCATGCATCCCAAGGCTACCATATAGTCATTTATTGGCACATAAATTGAGGCACCTGCTATCATTAATTTATGGGTGAAATTTTGTATTATCTGTACAGATTTTGGCATGATTTTCGACGGTCATACAACATAGTTTTCGAGAAGAAAGGGCACAGTTTTCGAGGATTTGTTCCTGCTTCATATTCTATATAGTCTTAGTAGAAATTTGGCACAGAAACCGAGATATTATGTACAACATTTATTGTTGGGACATCTGTACAGTTGTACGGATTTCTGGCAATGAAATCAAGGAGCTTTCCAAGGACTGTTCAGAAGGATTTTTGCAGAAGAAAGTCTGAGATAAGTTTTTGTAATTTCTGAAGATGAATATGTTGTAAAAGAAATTTCTGAGAATCTCATAAATAATAAAAATCCCTCTCTCATTGGTTTTCGCCTTGTGTGTTTTTCCAGGGTCAATGTTAGACCGAAAATATCTGTCTATAATTTTTTGAGTTTTATGTGTTGCTGATATTTTATTTCTGCATTATAAATGATGTTCAAAATCCTCATGTTTCAGTTCTGAAATTAATTTTCTGCTATGTATTTAATTGTTGATATAAAATTGGGTTTGGGCATTCCAAAATTGGTTGAAAAATCAGTGAGACTGAAACTGGGTTGGGGTCTGAAAATTTTACAGGAATGTTAGAATGTGTTAATGATTTCCTAGTTGTCATAGATTACATGGTTATGAAATTTTCTAATGTTAATCTTCAATAACTCTCTATATTGTAAAAAGGGTTTATCCAACATGTATCATGGGATTTGATGTCCTTTCACTCTCTCATATATAAAAGAGGTGAAGGAGGCATTTTAATACTAGAAGGGAGTGTGATGCAATCAATATGGAGGATTTCTCTTGTAAGATTAGGGAGATTACCTAAGGAATACAAAGACGAACTTCAATGGATGTTTCCCCACAATGGGGTTTTACCACATAAATACTTTTCTATCTTGTCACTCTTTTATTTCTTTATTTACTATTTATTGATTCATTCATTGGAGTATATATAGGTTGATCTCATTATATGTTTATTCATATTTCTCATATGTAACAAAAATAGGGTGCATGTATAGTATTGTGGTGGATGAAGCGCAATGTGGAATCTATGGTTTTTATAGTGCAACTATTGAGTGTGACATCTAGGTGGTTCAAGTGGCACAAAGTGTGTTCATGTCGCCGTTATTGAACAAGTTTGTGTTGAAAATAGGATTCATGTATAGTCATGTGGTGGACAAAGCACAATGTGACATCTATGATGCTTATGGTGAAAAAGTTCATTGTGACATCTAGGTTGTGCAAGTCACACAAAGTGTGTGCATGTGGTTGTTATTTAGCATGTATGCGTTGAAAATATGGTTCATGTATAGTCTTGTGATGGATGAAGTGCAACGTGGATTCTATGGTTCTTATGGTGCAACTATTGAGTGTGACTTCTAGGTGGTGCAAGTGGCACAAATTGTGTCTATGTGGTGATTATTTTACAAGTATGTGTTGACAATAGGATGCATGTATAGTATTTTCATGGATGAAGCACAATGTGGCATTTGTGGTGCTTATGGTGTAGTTATTGAGTTTACATATAGGTGGTACAAGTTGCCCAAAGTGTGTGCATGTGGTGGTTATTTCACAAGTATGTGTTGAGAATAGGGTGCATGTATACTCTTGTGGTGGACAAAGTGCAATGTGTCATATGTGGTTCTTATGGTGTAGCTATTAAGTATGACATATAGGTGGTGCAAGTGGCACAAAGTGTGTTCTTGTGGTGGTTATTGCACAAGTATCTGTTGACAATAGGGTGTATGTATAGTCTTGTGGTGGATGAAGCATAATGTGGCATCTATGGTGCTTATGGTGCAACTATTTAGTGTGACATCTAGGTGGTGCAAGTGGCATAAAATATATGCATGTTGTGGTTATTGCAAAAGTATGTGTTGAAAATGGGGTGCATGTATAGTCTTGTGATGGATGATGGCCAATGTGGAATTTTTGGTGCAACTATTGAGTGTGACATATAGGTATTCCAAGTGGAAAAAAGTGTGTGCATGTGGTGGTTATTGAACAAGCATGTGTTGACAATAGGGTGCATGTATAGAATTGTGGTGGATGAAACACATTGTGGCATATATGGTGCTCAATTTTGTGGATAAATATCACCAACAAATAAGAAATACCTCAATTGCATACACCCTTGATCCAAGATTGATAGTGGGATATATTTCTATGATATTTTCCTATATCTAATTAGATTTATTTTCTTTTACACTAGAGGAAAGAGAAGCATATCTTATTAAGAATAGGTTGTACTTATGTATCTTGGTTGACATAGATCTAGAGATATATATCAAATTTCTGCAATCTATGTCCTACATAGAAGTGACACACAAATACTAATATACAAACCCTTTCAATCATTAGGAAATCCAAATATATTCTATATCTAATCTAATCTACCCAATGCAAGATCATATCTAGCATGCAATGATTAATATAACAAATTTGGGAAGGGGAAAACACACAGATCTCTCTCTCTCTGTTTGTGTGTGTGTGTGTTCCATGGGCAATGAAAGGGGGGTTCATTTAGAAGTACATGCTGCAATAATTATAGAGGATATCTTATACATATATTAGTCTCCATATCAAGTAATCTTTTCATATGTGAGGGTTAGGTAGGAGCTAGAGTAAGTATCTAGGGGGACTGCATCATGAATCAAGGCATGAATACACTCTTGTATTTGTCCTTTGTTATATATATAACGAAGGACTGGATCATGAATCAACATATGATTAATGAGCTAGAGTAAGGATCTAGGGGGAATGCATCATGAATCAAGGTATGACTACACTCATGTACTTTTCCTCCGTTATGTATATATCAAAGGAAAAATACATGAGTGTAGTCATACCTTGATTCATGATGCAGTCCCCTAGATCTTTACTCTAGCTCCTCCCTAGCCCTAACATAAGAAAAGATGACTTGATATGAAGACTAATATATGTATAAGATATCCTCTATAATTATTGCAGCATGTACTTGTAAATGATTCCCATGAAGGAACTTGACCATGATGTTTATGACTTGGATAAAATGGGATATCGAAGAACCTTGGCTACACCATTGGATTGTGGGTTGCTAAAAATATTCCAATGCCCGAACAAACATTCGCAACCACACTTGATAGACATGTTGGTTAAGTATTGGAAACCAGACCGATAGTACTTTAACATAGAGGGTAAGTATATGAAATTTAAGATGGAGGGCATATATGTCATTATTGGGTTATAACGACATGGGCCACTAGTGATACTATCAAGAGACCCAGGTGGGTCAAACCAATTGATTATGGACTACATCAAATAATACTTCTACTTGGGATAAATAAGAACAAGAAACACGCTTTGAATCTAATATGTGATGGATATTTTGTTATGAATGATCTTATTCATGAGTACATGGGTTGAAGGATCAACAAAACCACATCTAGCCTCAAAAAATCACATTCAATATGCCTTGGCATGCTTGGATCCAACAATGTTTGATTGGTTCTTTGGGTTTCTAATCAACATGAAGGATCAACTAATTGATTGTAAAATTGGGAAAAAAAAGTGTTTCATCTACAATACTATCTTTGTCACCTTATTCCTAGACCAGATTCTTATGAGGCCTAGGGTAATTGTACCAACACAGGGCCTAGTGATCCAAAGATGTAGTGGTGGACAAGTCACATGGTGTGAGACACAAGTGGGAAGGTGGATAGTCATTAGGAACCTGGCTAGGTTCATTGATGGAAAGATCAGATTGTTTCCATTGAGGACTTCCCTTCTGAGGAAATTTACATCGGTCATGACTGAGAGCTCGCACTACCACCTGGAAAATAGTGGGGAACGCTTGGTCAGGAGTGAGAAAATTGTTTTTTTTCAATTTTAAGTTTTATAATGTTTTTGGGTTTTTAACATATGTGTTTTAATTAATGATGCAGTATAACTAACCAAGTTGTTGTTTTGACACGAATGTGGGACCAACACAACTAGTTCAATCAGGTCAAGATTTTTGTAGGAGAAGTAACAAGGAGTCATTTAAGGGAGAAAGGAGTGGTAAGGCTGAATATCTTTAGTTATTAATTTAAACAATCATGATGTTATTTTTGTAAATCATTTTATAAAATGTCAATAATAACATGCATGTCCTAGGAAAATCCATACATCCTTCTAAGTCTTTGGTATTGGAAGTTTAGAAATTACTTCTATCTTTACTAGATCAAATTTTATTTTTGCATAAGAGATATGATGACCAAGGACAATAACTTTAGTCATAAATATATGGAATCTTTTATTACTCAATGAAATATTAGTTTCTTCACATCAAAATTTTCTCAATATTTTCTAGTGCTTCTATGAACGTATTACCGTAATCTATAAAATATTCCATGTATACCTCAACACAGTCATGAATCAAGTCAAATAAAATACCCAATACTTCCCTCCAAATTGTGGTTGGTGCATTGCATAATCCGAAAGGTAACACTCTGTAGGTGAATGTCCCCCATAGGAAAGTAAATGTGGTTTTATCTTGATCTTCAAGTGCAATTTGTATTTGAATATATGCACTGAAACCATAAAGAAAATTAAAAAAAAAATTCCCATCTAAGGTATCTAAGACTTGGTCAATGAATGGAAGAGGGAAGTAATATTTTGATGTAGCTTTATTTAATTCTCAAAAATCAATACAAATACACCATTTACCATTCTTTTTCAGAACTATGAGAAGGGGTGAAACCCATTAGCTTTAGAAATTGAGTAAATGAAGTTTTCATCAAGCAAATTTTGTAGTCCTTCGTTTACTTCTTTTAGAGTTGGATTCGTGTGCCTTTGGGGTCGTCTAATGGGTCAAGAATTCTACTGAGTATAAATGTAATGAACACAAGTGCTAGGGTAAAATCCTCATGTAACTATAATCCCATGCAAATGTACTTGAATGATTTTGTACATTTTGCAGTTATACTCCCCTGTAACTATTTGTCTCTCTCTCTCTGTATATATATATATATATATATGACCATTACAATGTCACATGGGATTTGTTTTAAAATGTGTTTATCTATATATAGTATATATATAACCACTTACAAAACTGAAAGGTCGTGGGGAATAGAATCCCCGATATTCATCCCCGAGGTGTAGGACAGTTGGTGACATAGTGTGTTGTTAAGGCACTCCGTGATGTTAAAGTCACCAATTCAAAACTTGCGGGGACAAAAAATCCAGCCATGTTAAGGGTTGGTGTGGCTTAGGCCAGGTGCGATCGCCGAGATATTTTGATGGCTTAGATTCCCTTGAGTCGTGGTTTCTTAGCCACAGGTTAGTCCCATATGTCACGGACAAACTAACAAATAAAAAAAAAAAAAAAAAATTCCTGATATTCACCTTTTATGAAATAATTTTTAGACAACGTGCCATGGATAAGGTTTGTTGAAAAAAACCACTATATTTGTAATTAAATTAAGTTGCAAAATAGAATATATTTAGGGTTTGGTTAAAACAACCCAACAACTTGTATTTAGTGCATGCCTATAATTTTGGGGTTTAGTTAGAGGCTCACACCTATTTAATGGAATGCACCCCAAGAACATTACACACATTTTTATGTGTAATTTTGTCTTGTAAAACATGGCAAGGTCACAAAGGGTACAAGGCTACACTATAAAGCATGTCAGGTGTCACCTTAACGAAATTTCAAGTATTTATATCAATTTTACACGATTTTTCACCAATAATTGAACAATGCATTTTGTTTCTACATTTGAGCAATTTGTAAAAAATTCATTGTATTATTTTTCATTTCAAGGGGATTGTGGGGCACTGTAAGCATAATATAGCCGACTTTATACTCATTTTTCTCAGTCCGTTTAGAGGAATGCAAGGGTGATGTTTTTTTTTTCCTGCATCAAAGAAGCATATTTGAATGGTGTATTTAGCTCTTGTATTTTAAATTCCTTTTATTGTACTTGAATCATTTGAGCATTAATAAAGTGATCATGCATTTTCTTATGTAAGATGGAGTATCAAAGTTATGATCATGAGTTAAAGTGTTTGTTTAAGTAAAATAAATAACTTCCATGTTATAAACATCGTCAATAAAATATTCTTGGAATAAGAAAGTGGTCTTGAACTTAATGATATTTTCAAATCAATTGTTTTATAGGTTCTATCCATTTCCAGATCACTTATTCTCCAACGAGCACATCATTTGTGCCATTATTGTATCCATATGTACAATTGTAAATTAGGCTTGTCCTACATAGAGGTACAATAATATTATAACCAAAGTCTTTTTTAGTGAACAAAAATATCCAATACCTACAAGATTGATTGGGCATTTGAAAAATTATAAAAAATCACCTTTACACATGCAAAATCTACCATAAATTTGATAGAATCTGCTACAACCCAAGATTGAAAATAGTACATCCTATTTTTCAATCCCTAGGAGATGGGGGTTGATTTTTCCATAAGAGAAGAGAGTGTCTAAAAGGGGTCCAAGTGAGATAATTAATTATGGGTATTACTTCATCTCATTTCCAAGAATTTTATTATCATTGGGGATACATTCTATTTTTTGTTTGATTTTATCAGAGCCCAATCATTAAAATCGTGTAAGAGGGTGGGTGTGAAAGTCACATCCCATACTTATTAGAAGCATGGGGCTGAATTACAATCAACATTGGGCAGAGTGATTAGTCAATTGTCTTGGAAAAATAGAGGAAATTCATATGGGAGAGAACATGTAGTATTTTATGAACAGCAAACAGAGAGCGGGAAAAAGAGAACTAGAGCTAGACCAAGAAGGTTGGGTGAATTCTGGAGCATGCTGGATCATTTTTAGATTTTTTTGGAGCTGAGTATTGAAAATCCAAGTTGTCAGGCCTGGAGAGTGAAATCCTATGTGAGTTGCACTATAACAACAAGTGTTTGTTGTTATTTTCCTGTTAGTTTTCTTGGCAGTGAGTTCCCTAGAGTTCCCAGTAGAGAGATTCCTGGTTACCTATGTGTAATGCCATGTTCCACTTGAATATTTTTTGACAGAAAGCTTATTCTTTGAGGGAGCTTGTTTGCAAATGAAACGGTTAATTAATACTTTAATGAATTCTACACTTATTATGAAATGGTTAAAATATCGAATTATGAAATGGATCAATTATGCATTATATATTGTTGAATAAAATTTATGGATGACCATGATTTTGTATAGATATTACTAGTGATTTATTGAGTGTATAGGAATCTCAATGATTGGTTGACACAAGTATAGTCAACAAGACCAGCATATTCCGAACTGAGTCAAGGAGTAAATGTGTTGATGAAATTTTTAATAAATTAATTAAATTGATTATAGACATTAATGATAAAAAATTATTTAGTATACGTAGGCACAAGGATCATGCTTTCCAATCGAACTCACAAAATTAGTAGCGAGGTTATAAAGAACCAGACAAACATAAAGGGAGGGGTGGACTAGTTTC
This sequence comes from Picea engelmannii, assembly GCA_009831015.1. NCBI lineage: Eukaryota > Viridiplantae > Streptophyta > Pinopsida > Pinales > Pinaceae > Picea > Picea engelmannii. Next base: position 261,660 of record ML790211.1, read on the forward strand.
TCTTATTCTAATCACTAACACTCTTATTGTGGTCAAAGTTGAAGAGTGAGGGACAATCTTTCTCATAGGATTGCACGATGTCGTGGGGGTAGATTGGGTCTCAGTCACTCACGAGGTATATTGAGGGATGCAAAATAAGGTGAAAGTTTTATTTGTTATCTTTTTAGCTTGGGAGGTACTCCACATGTTTTGTGTTGTATGCATATGTTACTTTAATGTTTACACTACCAGGCACTTAACTTTGTAATAGTTTTTATAAAGTTGTTTTAAGTGGTTCTTTTATTAAAGTGACTTTTTAATACAGAGTACCTTCTAATTTTAAAGTGACTTTATTTTCATAAAGCACGTATGGAATAAAGTGAAATCACTTTAATATTTCAAGTGATTCATTTTGGAGGGAATGGATCATAACCCTTGATCTTGAAAAAAGGCAAGATCTAATCTTGGCCTTTTGATTTAGGGTTGGGGAAGGTGAAAAAACACTTTGGAGGGAAAATGTCATTTTCAGATTTATAAAAGAATTCATTAGGTAGTGTGAAAGACACATTGAGAGAAGATTGAGTGATATTTTATGAGTAAACTTGAGAGAGGAAAGTGAGAAGAAAAGATGGCACATTTTCCAAGGATCTAGGGCACAAATTCCAATGAAAACAAATTATGTGTTTTTGGGTAGAGTTATTCTTCTGTTGTGGGAGGCCATACTGTATGGATTTGTACATTCCATACAATTCGGTATAGTATGTACAACCATACGGATTTGGCACAGAAATCGAGGCATTTTTGTGCATAGTTTTTGAGGCGGATTTTAGAATCTTGCTTGTTGTTTCTGGGCCGTACAGAACAGTCCATACAACTGACTTTTGGCATGGAAAATGAGGTACAGAGAAGGTCGTACAATTGAGGCACAGATTTGGTGGGACTGTTTTGGTGTTGTGAGGTATTTTCCTTGGCTGGAAATGTGTATTTGTTGTTATTTTGTACTTTCCTAAAGTTGAATAATAATATATCTCTCTCTATCATTGGGTTTCCCCACATTGGGGTTTTCCCTCACATTTTCCTAAATTTCTGAGTGTTATGGGTTGTTGTCCACTGTGTTATTTCTGCTGCATATTTTTCTTAACAATGTGTATTTCTGCTTATGGTAATTTCTGAATGTGGGTTTAAGAATTTATGAAGTTTATGAAGACAATTATATCTAGGTTGCTAAGTGTTTGACAGAATATTAGCTTGCTGATTTTTTTTCATTAAAAATCTACATGGTATCAGAGCTTTGTCTCTGAATGACAGTGGGCAGTGTGATTTTTTGGTAAAAGGGTGTAATTTTTTTCCTTGAGTTGTGTCAGGGAATATGGCTGCAAGCATTAGATATGAGGATCGGTTGGATTGAATTTCCAACTATTTGTGTTGGAAGGTTCGATTGTCAGTTGTTCTCAAGGAGAACAAAATTTATAACTATGTCAACTATGTTGTGGTAGCTCCCACAATAGATCCTATTTCTTTGGACTTGCATGAGGTCAAGGAAGCCAAGGATCATAGGATTATTCTGGATGGGGTGAAAGATCACCTTATTCCACACTTGGCTGAGAAAGAGACTGCCAAGGAGATGTGGGATGCACTTAAAAACTTGTTTGAGGAGAATAATGAAAACTGAAAGATGGCCTTGAAGGGTAAGTTGCATGATACCAAGATGGGTAAGGAGGAGAGTGTCTCTTATTATCTTACCTAGGTGGCTCAAGTAAAAGATGAACTGGAAGTTATTGGAGAGGTCATTACAGATTCTGAGTTGGTGAGGATAGACTTAAATGGATTCACCAAAGAATGAGAATTCTTCGTGAAGTGTGTGGTGGGATGTGAGCATCTACCATATTGGAGGAGACTTTGGGATGATTTCACTCAGGAGGAGATCTGGGAAAGATCTCAAAGCAGTGAACATAAGACAGACAGAGATGATGAGAATGTTTCTCTTACTCCAAAGAGCAATAAGAAAGGAATTTCTGGAAGGGACTTGAGTAAAGTCACATGTTGTTGTTGTAACCAGTTGGGGCAGATTTCCTCTCATTGTCCTGCAGGGAAGAAAAAGAAGAAGAAGGAACCAGAAGGGCCTGAGACAGCTGCTACAACAACCATGGAGGAATTTTCTTCAAAGTACGAAAATGAATTTTCTTTGGTGACCCTAGTTTCTAGTGTCAGTAGAGGAGGATTTGGAGGTGATATCAGATGGATTGTGGATAGTGGAGCCTCTAGCAACATGACAGGAATATTGCAAGTATTCCTAGATTTCACAGAGATTGGTCCTGGACGAGAAGTGGTAAATGAAGGTGGTATGGTAAAAGTTGTACATGGAGTTGGGAATGTTAGATTCCAACTCAAGTTTGGGGAACTCTTAAAGTTTGATGGATTTCTGTTTGTTCCACGTTCGAGGGTTAACTTGCTCTCAGTCTCATCCTTAGAGGATGTAAGATATTGTGTATTGTTCAAGAGGGAACATGTCTTTATCTACATGCAAGGAGTGGACCAGGTAGAGCTGCAGTTGATCAGTAACTATTGGTTGTGGAGCCTGATTATGTTCCTGATTCAGAGGTCCTTTCTTTCAGCCGTGTTTATACCCCATGAAGACTTTACACCCTAGAAGTATGTACACTCCTCCACATGGAGGAGTGCAGAGGGGGGGTACCCCCTTTGTGGGTTTCGAGGGGCCTATCCCCCCGACTGGGGGGTTCGGGGGAAAGCGGGCCCTCGACGGGGGTTCGAGGGAAGCATCCCCTGATGGGGGCTTGTGGGTGAAGCCCCAGAAGGAAAAAATTCATTGCAAATGTATATTGTAATTTCATTGTAAATCTGGACCGTTCATTATAAGGTCGCAGATCTAATGGTAGAAATTATGTAAGGGATTTTTTCCCTAGAAGTCAACCCTCTATTATGAGGGAAATGTATTCCGGCTATGGGTTATGGTGAGTATTGTATTGTGAGAGAGGAGACTATGAGAGAAAGAAGAGAAAGTTACAACGGGTTTTGTTGTAGGTTGTATCCCTTCATTTGTTGGATAATAATAAAGGAAGGACCTGGAAATTTCTCTAGTGGACGTAGCCCACACTGGGTGAAGCACATAAATCTGTGTCTCTCTTGTATTGTGTATATTTTGTGTTTTGTTTCTGCATTTGTTTTATTTTATTGCTCCGCGGTCCTTTTTTTCTAACAGTAACCGGGTGGACAGTTTGTATATGTGGAGAGGACAACCTTCAGTGTATCATTCAACGTTGGATGAGGAGCTTGAGGAGGCTTCTGAGACTGTGGTGGCACCAAGGATTCATTCTTGCATTCCGAGAGAAGAGAGTGAGTCTCTTTTGAGCACTAGCAGGAGGCTTAGCCAGGTTGATCGAACCAATGCTCAAGATGAAGTGAGCTTAGGGTTCCAGGACATTGCTAGGAGAATATATTCTAGTTCGAGTTATGTGAAAGTGTTGATGATGGCTCCAGGTTTAGAGGGAGCTCCTACAAAGCACAATGTGATGGAACAAGATGATAGTGGTGGTAGCAAGTACTTCCCTCGCTAAGAGGGAGTGTTAGATTTTTAGCTCAGGAGGTACTACCCATGTTTTGTCTTGTATGCAGATGTTACCTTAATGTTTACACAACCAGGAACTTAACTTTGTAATCATTTTTATAAAGTTGTTTTAAGTGGTTCTTTTATTAAAGTGACTTTTTAATAAAGTGTACCTTGTAATTTTAAAGTGACTTTATTTTCATAGAGCACTTATGTAATAAAGTGAAATCACTTTAAAATTTCAAATGATCCATTTTGGACGGAATGGATCATGACCCTTGATATTGAAAAAAGACAACATCTAATCTTGGCCTTTGGATTTAGGGTTGGGGAAGGTGAAAAGACACTTTGGAGGAAAAATGTCATTTTTAGATTTATAAAATAATGCATTGGGTAGTGTGCAAGACACATTGAGAGAAGATTGAGAGAGATTTTTTGAGTAAGATTGAGAGAGGAAAGTGAGTAGCAAAGAGGGCACATTTTCCAAGGAGCTAGGGCACAAATCCCAAGGAAAAACAATTATGTGTTTTTGGGCCGAGGTATTTTTCTACTGTGGGAGGCCTACTGTACGGATTCGTACAATCTGTACAATTACGTACATTCTGTACAGTCGTATGATTTTGGCACAGAAATAGAGGCATTTTTGGCACGGTTTTCGAGTCAGATTTAAGAATGTTGTTTGTTGTTTATGGGCTGTATTGAACAGTTTGTACAATTGACTGTTGGCACAGAAATCGAGGTACGAAGCAGGTCGTACATCCGCACAGATTTTTCCTAGAAAACGAGGCATAATTTGGTGGGACTGTTTTGGTGTTGTGACATATTTTCCTTGGCTAGAAATGTGTATTTGTTGTTGTTTTGTACTTTCCTGAAGCTGAATAATAGTCTCTCTCTCTCTCTCTCTCGTTGGGTTTCCCCACATTGGGGTTTTCCCTGGCATTTGCCTAAATTTTTGAGTGTTATGAGTTGTTGTCGACTATGTTATTTCCACTGCATATTTTGTTTAGCAATGTGTATTTCTTCTTATGGTAATTTTTGAATGTGCGTTTAAGGATTTATGAAGCTTATGAAGACAATTATCTCTAGGTTGCCAAGTGTTTGACAAAATATTAGCTTGCGGATTTTTTGTCATTAAAAATATACATTATTCATCGACGTCCAATAGTCTCATATTAGGGGCAACTACATGAGTAATATGATCTCCGCTAGTTGTGTCATACTCTCAATGCTAAAGGTCAAAGTGCTTGAACTGCATGAAGCATGGAACCCTTGGAGTACATTTGTATATCTCGAAGGGCATGGCATTCATGGAACCCTTAGCCTTTGTTTCGAATCAAACTTATAATATGAGGTGAAACATGTAAGTTAACCTAAAGGTAAAATGATCAAATAAATGGTTAGAGTCATTCTAAAAAATTTTGCAAATCAACTTTTATTGGAAGGGGTTAGATGTTTAAGGAACAATTAAATTATTCTAATAATTTGTGGGTAATTGGAAGTTAGATTTCAATCCAAATATAATTAAATAAGAAAAAAAAACTTAAAAAACTAAAAATGTGCATGATATTTATTAAAGTGGATAAATAAATAGTGAATATTAATTTCATGAGAAAACAATTACATAAGAAGACTAATTGGGGGAATCATAACTCATTCAGTAAATAACTAAATAAAATGTGGGCTAGTTGAGTTAAGTGAACGACCAATTAAGTTAACAAGATGGTAAAAATATTCACTTAGGAAGTATTTAGGGGAAAATCTAAAAGACAAGAAAAGCAAGAAAACATTCAAGGAAAAATCTGAAAGACAAGAAAAACTGGGAAATATCGAGGAGAAAATATGAGATAAGAAAAGCTAGAGAATCTATTATGAGTTGAAAATTGACGTATGTTAAGAGGTGAGATCCTCTCAATTGTGAGTGGGAACTACATAGTTAGAGTATATGGTTGGATTTGTATAGCCCCGTTGTGTCTCAAGGGGCATATGGAAGAACAGTACACCACTTTGCATTGGCTGGGAAGCATTCGGTGAGTCTTCAACAATCGGCAAACTCAGGTGAATATTGACTAAGGGCGTCAGTGACGTTATCTGGGTGGATTGGCGTATTTGAAGTTACCGCAAGCGCCACAAGTTCGACTTTCTTTTACTTTCGGGTTACGGTAATCCTTATTTCGAAGATTGATTTGATCATATCAGTATTTTATTCTGTGAATTATAAATCTTGTCACTCACGAAATTTATATTTATATAGTAATAGAAAGTTCTAAATGGTTGAATTATCTGTGTAAGTTTTATACTGTCGCCGACCCGTGTAAATCTTGTTATCATTGAATGATGTGAGAAGTGTGATCCTTCCCTTTGTTTTCTTATGCTCGAGAAAGGAAACTATTAACAATGTAGCCAGTGGAAATTGAAAGTTATCTTAATACCTAAGTTATAATCTCAATGCTTATATGTCAACATTGCTTATTTTATTCAACACTAAAGGATAAATACTCATAATCTCAATGAACTATTTCAGGCTTAATGGTTGCTCCAAACCCGTGTAAAAAAATTGTATCCTCTTCCTGACCAGTCCACCTTTATCAACTGTTGTGTAAATCTCTTTTTAACATTTGAAAACCCTTGTTTATTGCTGAAAATCTCGGACCATGGCTCAGCTTTTGGTACGATCAGAGGTATTTATTGTAAATTCTTAAAGATTGCATAAATCTGGAAGTCCGTCAGATTTAACCTCGGCGTGACAATGTAACCTGCCTTCTAAAATTTAAAATAGATTGGCTTAAGTGTTCTAGCCCTTTAATATATGAATTCTTGACGTTAAATTGTTAGTTAAACTTCGATTTCCACGTCCTAGATTAAATATTAATAAGTCAACTATGACATTTAAATTAGTTATTAATAAGTCACCTATGACATTTGGGAATATTCATGAATGATGAATGTAGTGATTATGAGGTTAATAGATGAATACTTGCCAAAGGTTGGAATTTTACTTACTTTGATCAATATATAATATAATGGATTGTTGTTTAGTTAGTATAATACGTAGATGACCGGTTTATTTTATACAAGTAAATTAAGTGATATAAAGGGTGATTAAGTAAAAGGATTATTGACAACGTGTGTTTTGAAATCAATGGTTGTTATCACCTTAAAATATAATATATAATAGGAAGATGACAAGTTTATTTATCACAATTAAGAATATGTGATATAGGTTATGATTAAATTAAAGATCACTATCATGGTAAGTACTTAGCAATGGATTTTGAAAATGACAATCTTAATTAAATTTGGGTTGTTGAGTTGAATGTTAAGAAACAATACTATTTTTGTATTTTTGTATTAGAGATTTGTATAATAAAAAACAAATTGTGTGGGTATTAATGTGGAATTGGTTTTCCATATAATAATGTTATATTACTACAAATTATTTAGAATTTAAGTAAAGGTTGTTTGAGCTTAAATTTATTACAAATTACTTAGAATTTAAGTAAGGGTTGTTTGAGCTTAAATTTATTATATAATATTTTATTATTATTATTTAATGGATGTATGTAGTTTAATGATGTGTTAACATATATAATTGTTAGATTTCATTTTTTTCACAAAATTTATTATACAATTTGTTGATATTGAAGTATATGTACACGATAAATTATTAAGAGATTCAATAAATTCTTATATGACAATTCTTCTTAAAATTGATAAGTAAATGCTACGTAACTAGAGTTATGTGAGAATTTATATATATGTGTGGATGTGAATTGATGAATTAAATGAATCATGATTAATTAAAATGGGAATGATTACAAAGTAGATCTGTCTTCAAGTAGTCAGAAGAACTATTCTAAAGACTTTAAATAGTCAATCAAAAGAATCCAATAGTATGAGCGTTAATTATATGTCTTGAATATCCTAACCCCTAAGGTGTAGAATGTGGGAGGGGGCAAAGAAATTTTCATTATAATTTATTAGTTTATTTTATTGGACTATTTATAAATGCTCAAACTTATTCGTTGCATTTTATCTGGGTATCATTGATAATTAGAGTAACTTGATGTAGTGATTATTGTTTGCTTCATTGTAATGATTGTGATATTAATATTATTACATTAGCTTTGTATCTTGTCATGGCATAAAATTGCATTAGCTTGTAACAAAAAAATAATATGTGGCACTTTTACGGAGACTTATAAAAGGGTTTGACACCATATATTGTATATGTTTTTTTGTTATATTTGCAACAATTTTTATGGTCAAACTATGGTATATGCTTTATGTTATCTGCATTATTGATATATTTCACAAAAATTTATATCTTCAATCATGTATCGAAAAAAAAAAACATGAACCTTGTAGTTAACTTAGAGGAGCATTATATTGTGCTAGAGAGACCCTAATAAACTAAAGGGATGCCCAATGGACTGAGAGGAGTGAAGGGATACATTCCTTGGGTTGGGAAGGTTAGGAGGAAGAGAGATGGAGAAATTTCAGAATAGTTGTAGGAGAATACCAGTGGGTTGTGGGATATTGAGTTGTGAGTGGATTGTGAGAGGCACCCTTCTCTTGTGGATTCCTAGCCCCAGCTCGAGGGTGACTTGTTGTTGAGATTTGTAGCAACAGGTATATGGTTGGGTGGAACGTCCTTTCCAAGAAGATGGTTGCACAAACTTTTTGAAATATAAGTGTTTATATAATTTATGAGTTGTATGGTTGTGCATTTCATCCTGTGTATGAGAATATTTTTATGTGATGTTGTAGATGATTTATTAGTTGCATTCATGTTCATTTAGAATTTTGTATATGCATTTATTTATGGGTATCAGAATATAGTTAAATCTATGTATAATTGTAGTTGTTAAGCTACAAGAAATGCTTTACAAAGATTTTATTTTATTTTATGTGTATTTTTCCAAAAGTAATGTTCTTTGGTTAATCTAGAAAATGTTACATTCTCAAAACATTTTTTTCAACCATTTTCCTTAAAACAACCCAATCTCATTGATTTGAAGGTATAGTTCCTCTCATGTCTAGTTGAAGTATGCCCTAGAGACCGATTTGAAGAGCAATTGAAACCTCAAACGATCACCCATTATGATACATATGATTACAACCTTCAACATATGATATTTTCTAATTTCAGGACTATAAAATACATTTCCAAAGATAACTTCCACTTAGAAGAGTGCTAAAGTAGTACAAACCAAGATCACTACATCCAAATACACCTACATTTGTTATAACAATCCAAACATAATTTTCATAAGGATCCTCCTTAGAAAATGGTTTCGAGCATGACCTAAGGGCATCATAATAATATTTCTCAAAAATGTCAAAGTTGAAATTTTGAACCTATAGTGTGTCTTTTAAAGAGTAAATAACAATATGTAATATACAATAGAAATGTTAATGAACAAAATGCATTGATTTGAATGTTCTTATTCACTTGAATGTTCTTGTGAGTCAAATGGCATACCATCAAAATAAATGTGTTAGAAAATCTGAGAACACTAATACTAATAATTATTTTCTACATATTTGACTTATTTTCCCAGTTTCCATAGGATAGTAGTTCACATTAATGATTTTGATCATTTTTTTATTAACTATTTATGTGACCTATCACAATTGCAATTTTTTGAATGCATCAATCAAAACTACATTGAAAATCAATTGGGATGAATGTTAAAAGACCAAACCAAATATTTCAAATAGTGGAAGTTAGAATCCAACCTATCCTAGCTTCTCAAAATCAAATTATCATTTCTTACTTGACATGCTACCAACAAGCTTAAAAGTATGAGACTCAATAGGAATATTCTAAAAAAATATAAAGATAGTCATTTTTCAAGCCCTTATGTATTAATATTAAAACAATAAGAAGAAAAACTTTCGAAAAGCATATATTTTCTCTTACAAATCTTGGCAAAACAAATAGTGCCAAATTACAAATTACATTTTTTGTTGGCCTATTATGCTCAATGATTTCTGTACAAAAATTTGAAAACTTGATTGTTATCAAATTCTACTCATTACTCTTCTTGTTACGGAAATCTTAAAATCCAAAATATTATAAAAAAAATATTGCAATAATAAATAAACCCAATAATAAATCAACTAAAAGCATAAAAAAATATAAATGGTTTTCCATATGCTAATATTTAGTGTTGCACTTGATACCTAGAAGGCCATCCACTTGACTTCCACCCTCCTAAAAGTTACTCAAAATACTTGAATAAAATACTCAAAACTTAAATAAAATAACAACTAGCTCACTAAACTTCAATTGTTCTAATTATTTTTTTTTCTCTTAATAACAAGTACTAAAAAAAAGTTTTGCCTTTTAATCTTCATAAAGCTATGATTCACCATGCATTTAAGTCATAATCTATTTCAAATGTAAAACAAACTCAAGCACAAAAATTGTGTACATAATTGAAGACTATGTAAATATAGTACACATGCAATATCAACTTTGTCCAAAACGTTTAGAAAAGAACACATGGCATGTAGCACACTGTGTCCAACACTTTATAGTCAATCAATAACTTTAACGTCCAAAATGTTAAAAAAAGAACACATGGCATGTACCACACAGTTTCCAACACTTTATAGTCAATCAATAACTTTAACGTCCAAAATGTTAAAAAAAAACACATGGCATGTAGCACATTGTCTCCACTTTATAGCCAATCAATAACTTTGACGTCCAAAATGTTAAATAAAAACACATCGCATGTAGCACATTGTCTCCAACACTTTGGTCAAACAATAGCTTTAACTTCAAAATTTGAAGAACCCATTTAATTATATTATATTTAACTCCTTAATTTGTTTATATGTCAATATAAACAAAATGCAATATAAACAAAATGCAAAGGACTATATCCTTCACAACACTTCCTACTTCCTTATTGTATTAATAAATTTAATTTTTAAATGCATTGTTTAAATTTATTTAAATTGGGATATAGTTGAAATTTTGGTTTAAAAAACCTTGTTGTATTAATAAATTTAATTTTTAAATACATTGTTTAAATTTGGATATAGTTGAAATTTTGGTTTTTAAAAAAATTATGTAAAGCCTACACACATCCATACTTTATAAGTTTTTATATTTTGAAGATATTTTTTTATTGAAAAAAATTATTTTAATTTTAACTACAATTTATGCTCTACTCATTTTTATTCTTCTAATGTTGTATAAATCAATCACCTAAATGTATGTGACAATGACTTACATATAATTTTAAACATGAAATGCCAAAATTTCATATGTCACAAGATAATGACTCATATCATTTTAAATATGAAAACACAGTATTGGAAAAAGCAAGTAGATTCACTGCTATTTTGGTTCAAATAAATAAATTTCTTGGACCCTTCAATAACAAAAAAGAATCTAGGTATTTGGATTAAGATTAGTCAAAAATATTTTAACTTGATTGTTGAATAGTGCATTACATTAAGATTTATAAAAACCGTATAAAATAAATAACTACCGGAGGGATGTAACCCTAAAGCATCACTAAAATGCATTTTATGTGGGCATTTTTGTCATGCTTGGATATAACAAGTGAAACTTGGCGAGTGCAGTCATGAAACATGTCCAGTGTAGTCTGAGAACAAGTGCAAGAACTTGTTCTACTATATATGGCATTAGTATAAATGTTGCGTAATGGGTGGAAGTCCATCGGCAGAATAACTAGATTGCCAGAGAATGCAACAACTGTACCTTAGATATCAAAGGTTCTTCGTTTTAGTCATGTAGCTCGTCTAACAAATGTATTAGGTAATTTTAAAAACCGTGAATCTAAGTTGCCATCGCCGTCATCTAACAAATGCATTTTGGTAACACTAAATCCTGGATCAAAGTGGTCAATGCATGTGTACCACCAAGCCCTGCACCTTAAATACACCTGTGATCGATTTCCAAACCGACATGCATCAATAACTGTTTGGGAAGATTGCATTATTGATTTGGAAACAGATAAGGCCGAAGATAACAGAGGAAGCAATAGGGTATTGTTAGCATTATGAGTCACACTTAACAGTGTTGTAAGTGCAAGCCTAGTACCTATCAGAATATAAATGGATTAAAAGGGTTTGAGTAGGTTGATCAACAAGATTGAGAAAGAAAGGGAAAGGGTAGCAAAAAGTCTATTGAGGCATTCCATTCGGCATGAAGTCATAACATCCTACATATCAAAAGAAATCAAACTGTATATCAGAAAAAATGATATATAATGATGAGTAGAAGTATACTGAAAATGACAAAAGGAAGAACATTCATTATACATAGATCCTTTCTGCAACAGATAAAGATTTGCTTAAACAATGAACAATGATCTAATGGGCAAGATACAAAAGATCCTTTGATGTTCATGCATCCATCAATCAATGACAACTATGATCCTCAAAACCTTCAATATATTCAAGCAAGAAGATAACAAAGAAATGGAAAAACACATAAAACAATCTCATTACATCTTTGATGAATCTTTAATGGCAGAAAATGTCATTACAAAGAGGCCCTCGGGCTTACAAATGAGCAACTAAAACTGCTCTGCAAGCTCTCTCCTTTCCTGGCTAGTGAATCCAACCATTTTCTCATCAAAAACCCTTTTCATTCATAGTGAATACTCTCTATCTACTCTAAGGAGGTCAAAACCAAAGAGTTACATAGGATCCTCCTCTATTTAGGAGTCTTGTTACAAAAGATTCCAACAAAACCTAACAAATTCCTATTTTTTGGGGATTTTGTCTATGATGATAAATGTCTTTTGAAACAGGTCATCATGATTGATCTAGAGATGGAACACATGTCCCTAATGTCCAAGAAACTCATAAGATACCATTCAAACCTTCATTGATAGGTGTCAACCTCCAAACAAGGCGAATATCCAACAACTATGCAAAACAAAGAGTTTGCAACGTCAATTTGTAGCGCAGTGTTATTTTAATTATATCTCTCAAATTGCCAATAGGGTCAGGATGAAATTTGGACAGCAAGTCAATGACATTATCATGATCCTCCACAAACAATTTCAGAAAAAATCACATCACCGTTTTGGATTTATGATCAAATATGTAAAAACAACTGCTACAGGAAATGAGTTCACAACGAAGTTTGTAGCGCATGTCTACCAACTCATAGTGCCAAAAGGAAAAAAACATCAAAAACCACTTTCTCATACTTCAAACAGGATGAAAACCCTCATGGATTACCTAATGGCCCTAAGGCTGTTGTGGATGTTGATAAGTCTGAACGTGAGTGCCTACAACCTATCTAAGCTACAACGCTCCTCCTTAACTAGTTCGCAGCGCCAGTTCGTAGCGCCAACTCAAATATAGTTTACACACTTTGAGGAGGTTGTTAGTTGATGGTATGACATAATCCTTGGATAAATGGTTAAATTGTAGGCTCTAAAAACCATAAATCATCCTTTACATGATCAATCTTATGTGTTAATAGGTACCTTGCTTGAAGTGACTTGTACTCCATGCCAACAAATTTATTGGTAGATAATTCGGCATGGGCTGCATCTTCAGAGTGGAAATGTGTATTTGGATATAGTCTAGGAGTTTACTACTATGGCCGTAGGTTTGAGCTCGATTCTTTGTAAACTTTGTTGTTTTTCATTGTTGGAAGATCACGTGTATTTACATCCTGTAAAAAAAGATAATGGTGTGAGTTCTAATATATTGTGGCACTGTTTAGAAGTGAAGGGAAGTTGTAAACATGATCATATCGTATGATTTTGGCCATTTTCTGACATCAAGGGAATTGAGAATAAAGCAATTTTAGCATTCTTGAAATAAGGGTAAAGAGATTTTCTGATTTGGTATTATACTTCTTAACCTGTTATTGATGAATCGGTTGGCATGCACAAGAGGGATCTTAATGTTAATTAAAGGAGTTGTCTAAATGTTTTGGGAAATGATTTTTTTAGCCCGAATCCAATAACATAAATATGTTTGAAATCATTATTTTTTGTTGTTTAAAATCCATTTTTGAATGTAGAAATAGATTCAACATGCTGAAAAACCTTTGGGGCACTTGGATTATACATAAATAATCACTGAGATCTATGGATCTAATAATTTCTTTCTGAGATTTGAACGAATGTGCCTAGAAAAAATCATCGGAAAAGAATTGTTTCATAGAACACTTAGACTACGGATTAATACATAGTAGGTAGTTGAAATTGAGAGTTATCTTACTAAATTGTTTGTTTCGTCAAAATCTAGCGACAAAAATGAAATATATTCAACACACTGAAAACCCCATGGGGCACTCGGATTATACATAAATAATCAATCATCTTGTAAAAAATTGATAATACAGATGGGGAAAATTCTCAAGATATAAATGTCATACTGTTTGTTTTCATTAACATAATTTTACAGTGCTTTAACAAAGGCTGAGATTTTCAGGTTGGCTATTATGTGCTTATTTAATTAGTCTAAAAGTACAGATGCACTAAATACAATTTAATAATGTATACTGGGAAGCATGGATGGAATTTGACTGGCAAATTGTTCGTCGAAATTTGGCAACACAAATGAAATATATTCAACACGTTCAAAAACCCATGAGGCACTCAGATTACACATAAATAATCACTTGTCCTATAAAAAAATGATAATGGAGATGCAGAAAACTCTCAAGATGTAAATGTCATACTGCAGGTTTTCATTAACATAATTTTACAGCACTTTAACAAAGGCTGAGATTTTCAGGTTGGCTATTATGTGCTTATTTAATTGGTTTAAAAGTGCAAATGCACTAAATACAATTTAATAATGTTTATTGGGCAGCATGGATGGAATTTGATGGGCAAATTGTTCGTCACAGGACGATTTGGTTGTCAAAAACTAAAAAATTGCGGCAAGCGGTCAACATTATTAGTTAAATCTGTCAACACAGACATCATCTGAGTTATGAAAACATCAAATTTGACATGTCGTCACAGGAAGATTTGTCCATCAAAAACTAAAAAATTTTGGCCAACCGTCAACATTCTTAGTTAAATCTGTCAACATAGATATATAAGTTACGAAAACCATCAAATTTGACTTGTTGTTGGGATTTGAAATTCCAACCCTGACGAGGCTCCTTTTCGAAGCACCGTCGAGCTCCTTAGAGGTTTCAAAAACTTTCAGTTTTTTTTTTGTCATTAAAATATTCGTTATCCCATAGACCATTTGTTATAGAGGTACTTTATTTATGTTTGACATTCTAAAATGTTTATCGCCATCATGCCTTCTCCACGAGGAAAAAATTCTATATGGTTGAATAACATATTATCACAGTTTACATTTACGACTTGTTGACATTTATAAGTACAACTCACATGCAATTCTTACATGTACCATCGATCGAATTATATATCAATATCTAATTTGGAAATTTTTATATGATTATTTATATTTTATGAAGGATAATTTAATGAAATTTATTGGTAATGGATTATTATATAGTTTGTCATCTATTTTGCTATTTTTATGGTGAAAAGTTGGAAGATTTGGTTTATAGGGTCCATTTTAGGGGTAGGTCATAATTTGGTGGTTTGAGGTTTTGAAACTTCTAGAATTAGTTTGAGGCATAGAATAGTAATTTTGGGGTCAAAATTTTGCAAGTTGAGTTCTATCCTTATGATGTTGTTCTACATACCCAAATCTTTCTGAGGGTGCAAAAATCATCTCAATTAGAGTTTGTATGCGAAGGATATGCATCTGACAAGTTTACCACCATGGTACTAAGTGGATGCCAATTAACCCCATTATTGACACATGTCGGTCTAGTCACATGTGAAATTTCAAGAAGATTTTAGAGGATCCAAAACCATAACACTAATTGAGGGTTGAAGCATGCAAAAAAACTAACCCTAACCCTAGATGGCTATTATCACTCTATGTCAAATATTGGACTGCTTCGAAGAGAAGGGGTCTTATTATGTTGATATTATTTTTCCATAGTTAAGAAAAACATATAGGAATGGGATATTGAAGCATAGTAGAGGAGGTAGAAGATTTCATAGAAACCATTCAAGCCACGGTGTGCATGAAAAATCTATAGTGAGTGCCTCTTTATTTATACTTGCATTTCATAACTAAGAAAAAGAGAGAAAAGCATAGACTTCACCTTCTAGATGCGATTTCTCCCATATTGGGTTTCCGAGGCCATGTTTTGTGCTCATTTTTGTGGATGGTGTCTTCATTTTCTTGTTTCTCCCATAATATTGTAAGATTTATTATAATGAACTATTCCAATGGAATATCCACGACAATTTACAAATCATATAATATTAGAGCAGTCTTCTTTGGGGTTTTGTTGGAAGTTGCAATATCTAGGAATTCACTTAAGAAGGAAGTCTCTGAACCCTAGCAATGGTAGATGAGTCAAATTATAACAAACTTTGGGATGGGATAGATAACAAATTATCAAACTAGAATAACAATTCATTGCCATCTCTTGCAACATGGCCCTCCGCATGGTGAATCTAGAGAACACGTTTGGATCTTTTAGGGAGGTTGGTGGTTTTAACTCAAAATTTGGATCAGAAAAGAAATTGGGGGATAATCAAGACCCTCAAAATGAGCCAAAAAAATATCCAAAGAAAGAGAAACCAACTTCTAGTCTCATTACTTATTCACAAGATCTCTATTCAAAATGGAAGTGAAAATGGACATCATTCCCTACTAAGGTGATATCGATGTTGTTAATTTGAATCATTGGTTGCAATAGTTAGAAGTTTATTTTATTGTCCATAACATAGAATACTTGAGCAAAATATTTCATTTTACCAACTAAAATTAAAGGTCCATGCATTAACCTAGTGGTAAATCCAAACAAAGACATTTAGGCTAAAGGGTGATCCCCCAGTAACCAAATGGGAGGCATTTAAAACCCTCATTAAGTATCAAATCTATCCTATTAGGTATGTAGAGGACCAATGGATATATTGGCATCACTTCATGCATAGGAAAGGGTAGAGTGTTAAAGAGCACACCATTGAGTTCAAAAATTGGAGAATATGTTGGGTATCTCTTCCAAGAACCTAGAAGTACTCCTCAAGTATCTAGAGGGTCTACACATTCATTTATGAAAGAAATTTATGTTCTTTAAACTTAATATAATTGAAGAGGAATGTATTCAATAACAATACCTAGAGACCATAGGAAATAAGAAAGGAAAACCAAGTGGTTCCAAATAGAAGAACCACTAAGATAGTTCCAAGGAGGGTATGAAGAAGTGGAAAGGAAGAACAAGAAGACAATATCCATTCACATTAATGAAAGGATCCAAACAACCAATGAAACCATTTTAATATCAATGGTAGCATTGAATATAAGTGTTGGAAGCTACATCCAGAGATAAATAAATAAAAAACATAAGAAAGGTGCCAAGAGGTGGAACTTGTTAGCCATGGATTTAGGAAACTAGGTAGAGAGAAACTCAGATGTAGATGAAGAGATTGTCTACATTGCAGTGCAGAAGGAGGTGAACCTAAGTAACCTTCATCATAGGGAAGAGAAGGATATGAATAAACTCTTTCATATTAAGATCCAATTAAAGAAGACAAAGGTGAATCCTCTATTTGATTCAGGTTCACATGTTAATCTCATAGCAGCAAATCTAGTCATCAAGATTGGATTGGAAATTTATGAACATCCTAATCCATATCCATTGGAATGGGTAAATAAGGATGTGAATCTCTAGGTCACTAGATAATGTAAGATTAAATTTTGTATAACTGCAAATGATACTGATGAAGTGGAGGTAGATGTATCACCACTTGATGTGTGTTGTAGTGTTTGGAATCCCTTACATGTATATGAGGGATGTAATCCTCATGAGGAGAGAAAAATAAGACTGGCTAATCAAAGATGGGAATTATTTCACCATCAATGCATTCAAAGGTAAATCCAAAATCTCTTTAGTGAGTGCTAACCAAGCCAAGAAATTGATCAGTTATAGTAGGAAGTTTTAATTACTTTGCTTAAGAGAGAATCGACCAGGTGATGAATTGGTAAAATTAATTTTATCTTTGGAGGGATCTACTGAAGAGAAGAAACACTATTTGGAAGAGTTATTGTGGGAATACAAAGAAGTTTTTTGGTAGCCTAAAGGATTACTATCTAAGAGGAAAGTGGAGCATGAGATACGGTTTTCCTGAAATCCCATTGTCAAATATTGATCTAAAGAGATAGTGCACCTTAGAAGCAGATGAAGTGAAGAAACAATTGCATTAGACGGTAGAGAAGAGGGTAATTAGAAAAAGTATCTCACCTTGTGGGTCACCTATCATAATAGTACCCAAGAAGGATGGGACTTGGAGAATATGTATCGACTATACAGATCTGAATAAGGTCACCCTCAATAATTTGTACCCTCTTCCTAAGATCAATTATTTGTTAGATCAATTGTAGCATGTCAAGTACTTCACCAAGTTCAATTTCAAACTGAGATACCACCAAGTACAATTTAATGAGGAAGGCACCTGGAAGATCTCCTTCAAGAAAAAGGAAAGGTATATATGAATGGATGGTAATTCCTTTTGGTTTATGCAATGCACTGTATACATTTATGCATTTGATGAATGATGTATTGCATACATTTTTAGATTCATTTGTAATAGTGTACTTAGATGATATATTGGTTTATATATATACCTAAGAATATCATATCTCGTGTCTCATGCAAGTGTTGGAAAATATAAAAAAACATTATCTACTGGCTAACATTAAGAAATGTGAGTTTTCTCAATAGTCATTGGTGTATTTTGGGACTGTGATTGGTGGAGGGGGACTCAAGATAGATCCTTTGAATATGGATGTCATTCTCAGGTGGCTAGTTACTACTAATGTCACTAAAGTTAAGATTTGTGTTGGGGTAGTGAAATACCTATGGAAGTTTATAATATCATTTTTAGCTATAGATACACCACTTCATGCCATAATAGCTATTGATAAGAGGTTCTATTGGAGGAAGAATTGAAAAAATATTTTGATGAGCTCAAATGGAAGAGAATTCGAGCACCAATTCTTTCATTTCCTAATTTGTAGAATCCTTTAAAAGTTCAAAAGGATGAAATTGGATATGTTATGTGAAAATTCTTGATGTAGGGGGGTAACGATATGATATCATTCTGAAATGTTTTGTGGTGGAGTCTTGAACTACCCTACGTACAATAAAGAAATATATTCCCTGGGATGTTAAGAAGTGGAGGCATTTGATCTAGTGGGTAAGAAAATACTCATGAATCTCCAAAGTTTTACACTCATGAATCTATCAAATATAAAAACATATCAATAACGAAATACCTACCAGCATGCCTATCTCATTTCTTTCATTTCAATTTACTTCTATAGTAACATCCAAGAATAAATTCATGAGCTGGTCAAATCTTCGTAAAGTACTGACCACCATTTTGTTGGCATTCAACTCACTGAATTCAAAATTATTTAATTCTCATTATATTAGGAAAGTGAAATAGTGACTAAAAAGTTATTTCCTACCCTTAGTATAATTCATATAGTTGTTCTTATTGTGTACCTATGTTGTGATTACACAATCAAAATTGTCATGTACAGATATTAGGGAAAAATATACAAGCCAATGAATTCATAAATTTAACTAAATCAAAATGTCTTCCTTTACAAATAAAAATCAATTTCTTAACATGCTACAAAAACTAAAGTATTATTGAAAAGGAAATATTCAAGTAAAACAAAAGACAATATCATCCTACTGTGTATGTTTTCACAGTTTTTCATAATGCATCTTGAGGTTTCTAGATATAAATTGTGTGAGAAGTTTTGAAACATCCAATGTTTTGAGTGGACACTCCACCCATGATCAGGGAAAAATGTAGCTTAGGATATTAGAAAAGAGTTTTGAGGTAAGGATTATAAATGAAAATTGATAAGATGGGACCATTGAGAAGAGGAAAAGAAATTTGTAAAATAATCAGATACTCGTTATGAAATAAATCTTAAAATAATAATTGATATAAAAGTCGTTATAAATTATATGAAAGTTGAATTAATAATTATTTTAGTAGTTGATAGACAATGAAAGATATGACTAGTGAGAAGAGATAAAGAGAAAATAACAATAAAAAGATAGACGTTATAAAAGTAAAAATAAAAAGGATGTAATAATAGGATTAAATAAATGTGAAGAATGGACGAAGAAAATAAAGGAAATACTAACATGATTAATTAGGAAATTCTCAATGTTGTCATAAAATAATGAATAGAAAAGGGAAGTTTAGTTATGAAAAAACAAATAGAATAATAAGACAGGTAAAATAAATAAATAACAAAAATGGATTAAAAGAATTAGGAGGGTCAGGAAAGACACACTCAAAAGAGGGGAGCAAGATAGCGGGAAAGGAGAAAAAATTAAACAGTTTAGGTTTGAGGGCCTATATGATGAATGACAAGCTTCAAATATTGCTTGAGTTTGTAGCCATCATCATGATTAAAATTATTGGGAAGTTTCTCAATTTATAGCACTTCTCGAATGACGTGAGATGAGTGATAATGTGTCGAGGCCATGATTTTGGTTTGGTCAAATAAAATTAGGTGTTTTGAATTGAAAGAGTATTAGGCAATAGATGATTCTGAGATACGATTGCTGGTTGTTTCAACAATGAGTTCTTTGAGACATGCTTTTGACCAATGTATGATTTTCCACAAGAACAAGGAATTTGATCAACTTCTAGGCCAAGTATTGGGATAGATTTATCCTTAGCGGTTCTAAATAACTATTTAATGGTTTTATAGGGTTTGAAAATAGTTTTAATATTATTTTTAGCAAAAAAACATTTGATGTGATTGGTGGTGCCCTCGATGTAGGGAAGATAAATAGGATCTAGGGGTTGGGAAGAGGAGGATGAGTTTTTTTATTTGGGATTACAGGTTGAGAGAAAATATTCGTTGATTTGAGAGATGGAGTAACCATTGGACATAAGAGATTTAGTTAGATGTGTTTTTCATTTTTCAAGGAACTGGGGAACATAGATTTAGATGGACTGAGTAATGAAAGCTTTTAGAACAATGGATTTTTGTGCTAGATGATGATGGGAATGGGCATTAAGGTATATAACTATATGAGGTTTCTTTCTATAAAATTGGTGGGTGAGTGAGCAATTGGGGAGTTGAGAGATAAGAACATCCAAAAAGGGGGGAGAGTTATCTTTTTGAATTTCCATAGTAAATGAGATATGTGGGGAAATGGTATTAAGATGCTTAAGGAAAGATATTAGAGAGGAATGAACATAAGGCCAATGTGTCATCAAATATTCTTTGAGTTAAAAGTTGTTTATTGTTGAAGTCTCAGAATGCTCCATAAAAAGGTTTGCAACTATTGGGGATAAGGAATATCCCATGGTTGTATCTTTAGTTTTCTCCTTGCATGTCCCTTTAAAGGTTATAAAGTAGAGGTGAGACAAATTTTGATGAGATTCAGATTTTTAGAGTCAGCCTCATTCTTACATTCAAACTCTAAAACATTGGACCTCATCAAAATTTGTCTCACCTCTATTTTATTCACCTTTAAAGGGACATGCTATGAGAAAATTGAAGGTACAACCATGGGATCTTCCTTATCCACAGTAGTTGCTAACCTTTTTATGGAACATTTTAATACTTCATATCTAAACATTTTTTTCTTCAAACCAAGTGTTGGTTTATATTTGTTGATGACACATACATTATCTGACCTCATTGTCATTCCTCCATGATGCAGGAGCATACACGAGAGCATCCACAAACCATCAACCGAGCAGCGCGTGGAGAAAAAGGGATAGCTGGAAAGCGCCAGCATCCAAGATTTTGAACCATTGTAATATATGGCTGCGCCAAACATTAAATGTTTTGATGGATGAAGCGCACTGTACATTGTAACGGACCTTGAGCGGATAAGCTCTAGTCCTTAGGTAGCCGAGGCATTTACTTAGAGTTAATGCAGGTAGATAGAATAATTAACTGTAGATTAGACAGTTTTAGTTTAGAGAGGGAAAACGGAATATAGACACCCTCCATTGTATCATTGTAAGATGATTCATTCATACAGGAGCAAGGGAGA
>ML790211.1:290339-305928 GCA_009831015.1 Picea engelmannii
GAATCGGGGTTGGTGAGTGCAAGAGTCACATGCACGTTGAAATCGCGAAGGGCGATTTCCCGATACGATAGGGGCCGTCGATTTGAGCACGGACAGGTGGCACAGATCCGTAAGCCTCGGGGTTTCGGCATTCGGGGTTTCCAGCAGCAAGAGACTTGGAGTCGCAGACCCGCGAGCCGCGAAGTCCCGGTGTGACGTGGCAGTGTGGGACCCAGAAGTCAGGGGGAGACACGTGGAAGCATCTCGGAATATCGGTGTTCGGGGTTTCGAAGGGTAAGTATCTCACTGCCCTTCATCCTCTGATATCCCGATAGAGAAAAGTCCGACACCCGAACGTTGACCGTTGACTATTGGAGATCGGGGATCGGGGTTTGAAGAGGTAAAGGAACGAGGCTGTGAGACTCGCGATATCGCGAGGTCCGATCTCCCGAGTCCCGAAGGGAGAATCGTGCGGAAGTATATATGTGGGTATATCATTCCCGAGGGGAATAGGAAGGGCTTGGACCCTTCGGGCCTACGTGAGAGGAGGTCCTGGTGGAGCGACCGTGCCAGTGAGGGCAGGTTGCGTCACTCCATAATTTATTTCCTTAACCATCTTAATATAATTTCCTCACATATCCAAATTACTATGGAAATTCAAAAATATAACACTCTCCCCTTTTGGGATGTTCTTATCTATCATAGCCTTGATGGATCTCTCACCCACCAATTTTATAGGAAGAAGACCCATACAGCTAGATACCTTCATGCCCATTCCCATCATCATCCAACACAAAAATATGTTGTTCCAAAAAAACTGATTACTCAGGCCATCTAAATCTTTGTTCCCAGTTAATTGAAAAAGAAAATTCTCGTCTAACTAAAACCCTTATGTTGAATGGTTACTTATGGTGTTTTTCCATGCTTTAGATATGATGATTAATTTCTTATGATATTCATTCATAATTTATGTCATTATTATCATACATTAAGCCTACACTGAAACATACAACCATATAGTAGTGGAAAAGAGAAACACCATGCACAAGTAGAGACACATTTACCCTAGGAAAAGCCTAATAGAGGAGAAAAAGACAACAACCTTTCTCTAGAAGATAATATTTCCAAATCATAAGAAAGTATAGAATATACCAGCAAGGTCATGCCAAAAGCTCATCCCTTAACAATATAACTAGGGAGAGTTGTAGAGAAGAAAGATAAACCAAGACAAACCCTCAAAGTCACCTTCACAATGCCCAGTTTCTACTGCCTCAGATCTACGGTTTTCCTCAGTCAGGACAACGAACAAGTGTATGTAAAATGAGTAGCACAGGATTTTATTTATACTAATCTATCATTGTACTTTGAGGCCGACTTCTTAATTTCACTAGGTCGAACTTTACATTTTTCATATTTTAATTATTTATTTTATCCTTTTGTAGGGATGACTTTTATATGTGAAAATATATACATTATGAACACTGACCATAGTTAGAAAATTTCAACACTCCCTCTTAACTAGGGAGGTATTCATAATGAAAAAATTGACTTTTCTTATTGGAAATTATTTTGAGAATGTCTATCTAATGTTGCAAACATCAACACTCCCTCTTAGTGGGGGAAGACATACCAGGCCATCATATCTTCATTGGAAATTATTTTGTCATAAAAAGGTTGTATCAAATAATCATCAATAACTGCATCATTTGTCATAATACATGACACATCATATAGAATCAACTCTCTCGGCCATACTTCATCTGAAGTACTCAGGAATCATGCTAGATTAAGTCAAGTTCTAAAACCTGGGCACTAAACTGAGTGTCTCATATTTTTCATGCACTCAACGAAGTGTCCCGTGAATACATGACCATTCTTCTTGATCGGGTCACCATCTATTCCATATGTATAATGTCAGTCCTCCCATATGTTGAAATCCATGCCCTGGGATACAGAGACCATTCCTACATGAATGTCAATCTCAGACTATTTTCTAATGGGGTCACCATATGTACCATAGAGATCAATATATACCCATATGTGCCTTAGAAAATATTGGCCCCGTATCAACCACCCTAATCGGGATTCCATGTCCTTAAGGGGTGCACTATTCAACCTGATCAGGCCATTAGCGATGCCTCGGGAGAATATTGATCCTATACCATTTTCCTAATTGGGCCACAATCAGTGCTTTAGGAAAATACCAGTCCATGATATATCATAAATATGTCAACCTAGACCATTCTCAGTGAGAATGTCAGTCCAACAACACAATGATTATCCACCAACACTCCCTCTCAACCAAGGGAGTAATCTCCACAATCCCCATCTTGTCCCTGAAGTATACAAACTTCCCTTTGGAAAAGGGCTTCGTCAGAATATATGTTTTCTACTGATCGGTGGAGATTTACTGGAGCTTCACTTTTCCCTTCTAAACTTTATCACAGAGGTAGTAGTAGTTGATCTCAATGTGCTTCGACTTGTCATGGAACATAGGGTTCTCTGAAAGATTCACATAACTTTTATTATCAATGTATATCACAGTCGAATCCATCACCCGATCAAACAGTCCAAAAATCATCTTACAGAGCCATATTGCTTCCATACAGGCATTGCAAGCTACAATATACCATGATTCTACAGTATTAAATAAAACAGACTTTTATTTCCTTCTAGCCCAATATATCATAGTAGAGACCAAATTGAAACATACAACATAAGTACTCTTTTTGTCACCTGAACTCTCTTCATAGTCAGAATTGTATATCTCTGCTACCTGACTCCATCACCTGGGACATATCCAACTATACCATACTGGTACGCATGCTCTGCTGCAACACAAATTACTCACCTCAGCTCAACCATGAACTGTCTTAGGGTTATCACTGCAAAGAAACTATCAAGGGTATGGCTCTCTACCTGAGAGTGGGTCCTCCACTCTCTCTACAACCACTCCCTCTGGAACTCAACAACTTCTAAACTATGAGACTGAGAGTAGCTCCTCTACCTTGTTAGCAACTTCCCCCTATGGGACTACTCTTTGTAGAAATAGCTCCACCACTCTCTCTCTACAACTACTTCCTTTGTTTCTTCTCTATCTGGAACTGAGAGTGGATCAATAATTATTCCTTCTGCAGTTGTAGGTTACTCCTCCTCTCTCTCTTCTCCCTATGACATTAGATATATCTCTTAATCCTTCTCTGGAGATGACTCAATCTCTGCTCCCTCTAGATGTAGTATCGCCTCTCTCTTTGTGAGTACCTTTACATACACTGGAACTATTTCCATGATTTCTCCCTCAAAATCTCATGGCTTGACTCATGTATTGGGACTACTACACCTTCTCCCTCTAAGTCTCATATTGTGTCTACCTCCTCGATTGTATTTATCACCATAGTTGCACTACAGTTGGTTTGACTGGTTGTATCCACGATCACTGGAACTATATCTGCTATATTGTATAATCATGTGCTCGAGGTATACTTCTCTTAGAGACTTCTTGTCTCTGAGAATCATGTCTGGCAATGTCTCTTCTCCCTCTAGGATTCTTGACTCCCTCTGAGTCTGCATTATCCTCTCACTATGATCTGGTGTCGTATCTTTGTAAGATATACTTGGTGTTGGTACCAAGTTTAATATGAAAAAATGAGTCATACTTTTACCAGGTTATGCTTCCTGTCAGGTGACCTTATTGTCCACTAACTAGGTCTTCTCTTCAGGAATCTGCAGGACATTGTGAGACATACTACAGATGACATGCATAACTATTGAGCTTGTGTACCCGGGACAATGTCTCAATTACAATTTCAATACTCCAGTATCAGGAACAATGGCCCGAATCAAATTAAAATATATGTTGGGTTCCCAAAATCAGGGAGAAAAGACCCAACTACCAAAATAACTTGTTGGGCTCCTTAACCAGGAAAACAATCCAACTACAACAATGAATCTATTGGGTTTCTAAATCTGGGAAAATGACCCAACCTAAAAACAATAAATGACTCAAATGAGAAATTTTTGGACCCACAATCCAGGAATAATGGTCCAACTTACCAAGACAAGCTGTTGGGTTTCCAAAGTAGGGAAGATGACCCAACTTACATCAAATACAACAAGTACATGTGGAGATAACATCTTCATTGGACATAGCGTATAAAGAGATATATACTGGAAAATTGTGAAAATAGAGAGGGTTCCCGTACCGGGGATAGTGAGCCATCTTACAAAGACAATACTAAGTCCACAATATCCAATTCCATTTAATTTAAATAACAATACTACATACTTGGAGTGTACACCAAAGGATATTATGCGTGTTTATCAATGTTATGATGAGCAATGATATTCCTTGCTTTCTTTTTGTGGACCAAAAAGAAAATTATGTTGGTGTAGCTTCCTATGGATACCTACTACATTCTATAAATAGACTTGTCTACCTTTATAGCCACCTTGTACCATACAAGTCTCTGATGAAGTATGCATCAACCTTTACTAGGCAATCTAACTACAATTGTATATGAATATCTCTTTTCTAGGTGAAAATGCAAGTGCATATCAATATTGTGTAACCAACCATACAGTCATGAGATGCACTATTGATGTAAGTGTATGTCACCTTTGAGTACATTGTTGACAATCTTTAATATTACCATTTGAGTGTGGCCCAAAAACAAATTGCAATTTGAGCAGGAAAATTTAAGCTTGACTCAAGGCCCATGTTTGACCATCCACACTACTACTCAAAACTTGTTGCAACTTGGCTTCAAATTTGCAATCACAAGTTTCCTAAATTTGTAGATGACATAATTAGCAATGATGCAATTTCTTTATTTCCTTTAGACTATAAACAATCTCTTATTATAATATATTGCAAGGTCGAACAATATTGGTTGTCATTGTGACTATTATGCTTGGCAACAAGTTGGCCATTCTTGTCCTTAACTTATCATTATTGATATAAGTATGAAATAGTACAGATTTCCAAAATAGAGTTATGTTAATGACTCACAGTCTGGTATGCAATCTGATGACATGATCGAATTATATATGTTAAGAGAGTAAGACTACCGAAGATTATTCTTAGCAATCTATGGTGCTTGGGGTAGTCAATGTTAGCCCTTAATATTTATGTCTCATTTCTCCAGTGATAATCAACAAGTGTTCCACCAATGCTAGGGTCACAAACCTTCTTTTTTATTTTTGTGAGATTTGATAAGTCTATGATTTTACTTTGGCAGAGCTCAGTCTTGTCCTATATCTCCTCAACCTCCTTTGGTAATCACAAGATCTAATGTAGATGTAGATTGTCTTCTTTTGATCTGCGTCTAAGGATGAGGCATATATTTTGTTGGGACTTGTGTTGTGGGGATGTGTCTTATCAATATCTACCAATTTTTGCAATAGATCTTTGATCTCTTCCACCTTATTGTGAATGGGGATATTTAATTTCTTTGATTCCGTGTTTTTTTTTCCATGCTTCATATCTGATGATTAATTTCTTATGATATTCATTCATAATTTGTATCATTATTATCATACATTAACCATACAATGAAACATACAACCATATAGAAATGGAAAAGAGAAACATCATGCACAAGTAGAGACACATTTACCCTAGGAAAACCCCAATAGGGGAGGAAAACCCAACAACCTTTCTCTAGAAGATAATATTTCCAAATCAGAAGATAGTACAGAATATACCAACAAGGTCATGCCAAAACCTCATCCCTTCACAAGATAACTAGGTCGAGTTGTAGAGAAGAAAGATAAACCATGACAAACCCTCAAAATCACCTTCACAATGCCCAACTGCAACTACCTTAGATATGTGGTTTTCCTTAGACAAGATCAATGAACAAGTGTATGTAAAATGAGTAGTGCATGCTTGTATTTATACTAATATGTCACTGTACTTTGGGGCTGAATTCTTATTTCATTGGGGATGAATTTACATTTTTCATCTTTTAATTATCTTTTATCCTTTTGTAGGGTTCAATTTTATATGTGCAAATATATACATTATGAAGACCGACCATACTTACAAAAATTCAAAAACTTCATCTCTCAAATAAATAAATTCTTTCGCTCAACCCACAATCCCAAATAAAAAAACTCCTCCTCCTCTTCCTAGGCCCTAGCTCTTATTTATCTTCCTTACATCTAGGGCACCACCTATCACATCTCAAAAATTTTGGCTAAAAAGAATATTGAATCTGTTTTGAAACCCTATAAAACCCTTAAACAATCATTTATAACTTCTAAGGATACATAAAACCCAAGGCTTGGTCCAAGAGTTTATCAAATTTCTTGTTCCTATGGAAAATCCTATATTGATCAAACTGGTAGATCCTATAGAGAACGTCTCAAAAAACACATTGCTGACACAACCCTCAATCTATCTCAAAATCAACAATTGCCAAATACTTTTTCAAATCAAAACACCTAATTTTATTTGACCAAACCAAAATCCTCGCCTCAAGAACTTATCACTCATATCACGTCATTCAACAAGCACTGGAAATTGAGAAACATCCCAATAATTGTAATCATGATGATGTCTACAAAATCATCCAATCTTGGAAGCCTATCACTCATCGCCTAGTCCATCAAACCTTAAATGTTAAATTTGTTCTCATTTCCTGCTATCTTGCTCCCCTCATTTGAGTGTGTATTTCTTGACCCTCCTGATTCTTTTTATCCATTTCCATTATTTATTTCTTTTACCTAACTTATTATTCTATTTTTTTGTAATTAAACTTCTCAGTTTTATTCATTATTTTATGATATAATCCTGTCAATATTACCTTTATTTTTCTTCATCTATTCTTAACATTTATTTAATCTTATTTTTACATCCCCTTTATTTTTACTTTTATTGTTCTCTTCTCTTGATCTCTTCTCACATCTTTATTGTTTATAGCAACTACAATAATTATTAATTCTACTTTCATATCATTTATAATTTTAAGGTTTTTCACTTTTAGATCAATTATTATTTTAAGTTTATTTTCATAACAAGTGTCTTGTTATTTTACAATTTATTTATTATATTTCATTTATAAGCCTCACCTCAACACTATTTTTTAACATCATAAGTTGCATCCTTCCTTGACAATGAGTGGAGTGTCCACTAAAAATGTTGGATGTTTCAAAACTTCTCATAAATTTTATATCCGGTAATCTAAAGAAGCATTAAGAGAATATCATCATAACCATTAGCAAGAAAGTAAAAGTAAATGAAACATAAGGGATACAAACATATGGTAGCTAACTTTCTATGAATTAATAAACTATAACACTAATATCTATTGGACAATAGAATTTGCTTCTTGAGCTACCCACCTATATCAATCTAGTTGTCAGAATGAAATAGGAAAATAAACTACAAAACCAACTCTTATTTAAACTATGTAATACTACATCCCAAGGGAAGGAAACTAGAATTTAGATTAAATAAATCCTCTAAAGATGTCATAATAAGTAATTTTTTTTATTTGATTGAGAGGCAAAGGATTATTTAGCAAGATCATATATTCATTAGAGATAGTCTTAGAACACACCCTTGACCTCCAACCACACATATTATCCTGATGGAAAACAAAGGAAGGAGATATTTCCATGAAAGATAGTAGAGGCTTACCTTCCATTGAAGCTGAAATTGGAGTGAAACCATGAAAACTCAAGTCATTACATCCATTGGGACTGCTATAACCTTTTTCCTAAATTACAAAAACCCTAGCTTATCATTGTAACTTAATTGGAAAAAAAACTAGTCGACTTGTTTTCATAGTATGTCAAAGTTAGTAATAATGTGTTGCGGTCCCTCGTAATTACTTCCAGAAGATAATACTTGAAGAAGTTCAATCATTGTTACCTTCCACTACTGCAATGACTAGACATCCTAGCCACTTTCTCAACATTCTTAGACCTCCAAGCACCAATAAAATCAGTGCCCTATTGAAAAACAAACAAGAAAAAATGACCTAAAAAAGAGGGGGAAGAGGATTACCTCCCATTGAAAATGAAATTGGACAAGTGAAGCCATGAAAACTCAAATCATTTCATCCATCATGCCCACCATAATCTCACCCAAAAAAGACCCAACCCATTGACCATTTATAGGGTTGGACCGCTAAGAAAATAGAGACTTGATTTACCCCAAAATCACATCTTCCTATCAACATATGAACTGTAAATCGACTAAAACCCCCAAACATACTTTGAAAATTATTGAACAAAAGTTGAAATTCTAACCCATATTTACTAGTCTTTCACCTCAAAAACCACACCCATAATTATGGAAGTGTTGCACCAATTATGTTGAGAACCAATTCCACCCTAACCATGAGTGTAAATGTAAAGCGGTAAAAAATTGGATGTTGAAATCACTCTAAAAGTGAAGATCTCTATTAAATAGTAAGATGCATGACATTGAGTCAACCAAAAAACCCTAGAAGCTCTCTATTAACTAGGATTCCAGC
The DNA here is from genome assembly GCA_009831015.1 of Picea engelmannii. Taxonomy (NCBI): domain Eukaryota; kingdom Viridiplantae; phylum Streptophyta; class Pinopsida; order Pinales; family Pinaceae; genus Picea; species Picea engelmannii. The sequence goes on from ML790211.1 coordinate 298,802, forward strand.
ATGCAACTCTTTTAGGGGGAGTACATGAATTATACACGTAGTGTCAATACGCCACCAAGAAGTGAATGACTTATTGCTAATGCATTACTTACTTTTATTTTAAATTCTTTGTCAATAATAAGAATATTACTTTTATTTTAAATTCTTTGTCAATAATAAGAATAGGAAATTAAGCTGTCAATTGTTTAAATAATTATTTTTAAAAACAAAATTTATTGAAGTATTTTTTTTGTGAATAAAAAATTATTTTTAACATTTTAGTATTTATTTTTAAAATTAAAAATTATATAATTTTTTTTATTTTTTTTTAATAAAAAATTATTTTCAACAGTTTTGATAAGTTTAAATGTGTTAGGTTTTTGTTTTTTTCTGGGTATATTTTTTGGGATATTTACTTGTATTAATGTATTTGTAGAGTTGAGTGATTAAATCTGTATAATTCGAATGCTTTAAGGATTTTTTAGCAAGTTGAATCCATTTCTATATTCAAAAATACAATTTAAACAACAAAAAATTGTGATTTCACAAAAAAATTATGTTATCAAATTCAAACTAAAAAATACAAACCTAAAAGAATTAAACAAGGCCGTTTTGATTAACACAAACTGTACTTGTAATAAATATAAACGATAAGTTTCGTTTAAAATAGTATGAAGTTTTAATTAAAAATATTTAAATCAGAGATTCAACATCAATGACATCAATGGCGAAACTTTCGGCTACTTAGTTTGATGTAATAATGATGTAACATCGAATCATTATTATAAGAATTCTGTCGTTTTTAAAAAGTTGGAAAATAAATCAAAATTTTCAATCTAGCTAGATGCTAAATTCTAAAATGTTCTTCTTAAATATTCATTAGAACTAAATCTAAAATATCTCTTAGAAATTACCATTTTCTAAAAGGTTCTTAAATCTTCATTAGAACTAAATCTAAAATATCTCTTAAAAATTACCCTTAAAAAAGAATTAAAGAGAAAGATATATTGTCAAAATTATAAAAAATTCCCGGATCTCATTGTTTCTAGATATGCATTGTGGATTTTAGCTTCAATGCATTTACATAAAAAAGAAAAACGGGGTGTGGAAATGTTGTAGAAAAGAACAAAAGAATGACGTTATATTCACAGTTTCCCGTCAAAATCGTCCAAATTGAACGTTTACAGTATTTTGAACCCACTTTTTAAATCGAGTTAAAATTAAGCGAAAGAATCGGGTCCAGCTTTATAAATAAGGACCTGTGTTTGCTCCCACTGAAGTACTGAAGCACTCATGTTTTGGCTAGTTTTAGAGATGGCTGTCCTCTCAGTTAATGAGTTTCAATGTATAATTAGTTAGCAAGGAAGTTCTGGTTAATCTTTTTGTTTTGAAAGTTATTATTTTTTAAAACGTTGTTTTGGAATTTTTTTGGTTAGAATTTCAGATAAAAATTTGGGTGAAATTATATATTTTTGTTGTTTAAATTGTATTTTTAAATGTATAAAAAGATTTAGCATCAATATACTAAAAAACTTTTCTAATCACTCACATTATACAAACTTAACCACTCAAACCAAAACTTTAATATTTAGATTATAAATTTTCCTTAAAACAAATAAATAAATTATATAATACCACTACAAATATGTTCAAAAGATAAAAATTGAGTGATATACATACATCTTCCTCTAAATCAATTAGAAGCCATTTAGTCCCATATTGACTACCTTTTCCATCGTATGACTTTGAGTTTCTTAGGAATGCATTGATTTACATTAAAGTTAAAACATTTTATTATTATGTTTTTTTTTTAATAAATCGAATTCATTTTATTATTATGTTTTTTTTAATAACTCGAATTTGTGGCTGAATTGACTTCTTTTGTTAGTCTACTATTTTATTATTATGTTTATTTCTTTTCTTTGATTATTTTACTATTATGTTACTACTATGTTCATTTTTTTTTTCATTTTAGTGTTTTTTTTGAAAAGTATTGATTCACTTCAACCAAATGATCCATATTCATGGGTTAGGTAGTAGTGTTTCATGGGCTAGGTACTAGTGTTGTAGATGATGTGATATTTGATATCCCCGTTTCCAACCAAATAACAACTTTTAACCTTTCAAATGACCATGAGCCTGACTCTCATCATAAAACTTTAACCTTGACTCTAAAATTTTCCATGCATAGGAGCACCATTGAAGAGAATTATGATAATCAAAGGAATTTGCGCTTTGACAAAAATAAAGTTGACATTTTCTTAAAGGATTTAAATAGTAAATTAAACCTCTTAATTTAAAAGGACAACATTGAAGAACTCTATCATAATTTTACAACTACCCTTTCCACTTCTATTAACAAGTTCTCTTTCGAGGTGTCCCACAAAAAGAATAATAGAACAACCAACCCTTCGTATGATAAAGATAAGATTGTAAAATTGCTAGGAAAGTCATTAGGGATGCTTCTAATAAGCCCTTAAAACTCGATAAGATCAATAAGTACAAAGCCCTAATTAAAAGGAAAAAAAGATACTATATCAATAAAAGGCAAGAGAAACTTTCACAACTATACAAGTTGGATCCTAAGAAGTGATGGAGCCAAATTCTAAAACACAATACTAAAGAAAATAATAGGATTCCTTTAACAGACTGGAATTCCTAACTTAAAAGTCTTTACGAGTTCCCTAATGACATGGACACCATTCCTATTGTCCCTACAAAGGAAGAAGTTTTTTCTTTAGATGACATAGAGTTCGAGGTTAAGCGGCTCGCAAATGGGAAAGATAAGGACATTGAAGGCTACCAAGATGAAATTTTTAAAATCGGAGGGCTAATCCTTATCCCTCACATACAGAAGCTCTCCAATTTAGAAGTCAAGCAGGGTTTCCTTAAACCCTGGACGCAAAGCCTCATTGTTCCTATTTTTAAAAATGGGGATAAAAACATTCCCTCTAATTATAGGACCATTATGATTAGCCCAATTTTAGCCAAGCTTTATGGAATTAGTTTGGAAAATAAGAATAGCATTTGGTTAGAAAGTCACGGTAAAAGAGCTAAAGGCAAGGTCAGGTTTAGGAGATATCATTCAACCATGGACCATCTTGTTACCTCTAGGATCATTGCAGAGGAGTTCTACAATACTAAAACAAATCTTTTTTGTTGTTTTGTTGACTTTAGAAAATCTTTTGACATGGTTCATAGGAAAAACCTTTGGAATAGGTTAGAAGAGATAAAAGTGCCTCTTGAGTTGAGGTCTGTTGCAATAAGGATGTATGAGAACGTTATTGCTAAGTTTAAAAACATTGAGGGCTAGTCAAAAGAGATTAACTGCAATATCGGAGTCAAACAAGGTTGTCCCTTGTCCCCTACCCTTTTTTGCATATACATTGATAAGTTAGAAGAATGCTTGGAAAAAACATCTTGTGTTGGCCCTACTCTCACTGGTATAGTCATCAATATTCTTCTTTATGCTGATGATATCATTCTTATGGCAAGGAATCCTCATGATCATGAAAACCAACTAAGAATCCTCAAGGATTTTTGCTCCAATATGGGTATGACTGTTAATACTGATAAGACTAAAGTCATGACTGTTAAATCAAATAAGATCCATTATGATACCTTTGTATATGAAAACAACAACTTGGAGGAAGTGACTTAATAGACATATCTTGGAATTGATATTCACCACAAGCTCAATTGGAATTATAGCATCGAGAAAAGGATTATTGGGGGATGGAAAGCTTATTATGGGATTGAAAACAATTGTAAATCAGCTAATCTTTGGAGTTACGATAAGAAGAAACTCCTCTTTGAGAGTCTTGTTAGACCTGTTATTCTTTATGGATGTGAAGTCTGGGGCTGTAGTATCTCTCGTGAATCCTGGAGAAAGATAGAGCAAATACAAAAGAATTTTATAACCTATAATCTCAAAATTAAAGGAAATACACCCTATCCCATCCTCCTCGTAGAAACAAGCCTCTCCCCCATTGAGATCATGGCTATGACTAGATACCTAATGTATAAGAACAAGTTAAACAACATGGAAGACAAGAGACTACCTAAAATTTCTTCAAAATCAAGTCATAACCACCATCGACTCAAGCAAGGATGGCATAAAGACGTCCAGTCTTGGCTAAACTTTTGGGGAATCATGGAAGAAACCATTTTGCAGAATAAAGATACTATTAAAAAAATGTCAAATCGAAATATAAGGAAAAAATGTGGTGTGATAAAGAGTTAGAGGAAAAAAGAAAATTAAGGTATTATAAAGATGTAATCAACCCTAATATAGAAAATCATAATTATCTATTTGTTTTGCCAAGTGTAAAGAAAAAAATAAACATTGCTAAGATAAGAACAAATTCTCACAATCTCCATAAGGAAACTGGGTGTTGGTCAATTCCTAAAACGCCTTGGGATGAAAGAGCGTGTCACCTTTGTGACACTAAGAAGGTTGTAGATGAAAAACAATTTCTCTTAGATTGTCCAGCCTGTACCCATATTAGATCTCATTTTTAAAATATTGATCACACTACCAACCTTCCTAACCTCTTAACTCAACAAAATTATGGTGATCTTGGAAAGCTTCTCTTAATGCTTTTCGAGCACATAAGCAAAATTCTAAAGAATCACAAGTAATCACTTACCCTCTTAAGGTCCGATAGACCAATTAAGTCTTAGTGGGCATTAATCATCATCATCATCATCATCATCTTCATTAAAACATTTTTTATATTTTTAATTATTATATATTTAATTTTAATTTTATATCTTTAAAAGTAAATATTGTATTTTATAATAAAGAAATGGTAAGATTTTTTTTAAAACAAGTGTAAACTTATTTAATTATGTATTATAGTGGAAGATTTATTAGAGAAAACATATACATAATGTATATGTTTTATCTAATAAATCCCCCAACCCTCACCCTCATATATATAAATAAAGTATATATGTGAGAGTGAGGGTGGGGAGATTTATTAGAGAAAACATATACATTAGGGTGGGATTGAGGGGATTTATTAGAGAAAACATATGCATAATGCATATGTTTTCTCTAATAAATGTGAGCAACCTCTAATAAAGAGATCATTTTTTTTACATGAAGTGATTTGATCCACCTCATTAAGATGGATTTATGGTCATTTGGAATCAAATTCCTTAAAATGCAAATCTTTTGTTAAATTTATAGTCTAAAAAAAATTCACATACTCCCATCAATTTGATAAACAAGAAATTACGATGAATTGGTGGTCGTTTATTTTATTATAGTGATAATTTTTATTTTTATTTTATTTTTTTATAGTATGATATTTTTAACTTGTCATTTTTACAAATGTTAGTTTTTCTCAATTTAACTTTACACATGGCCATAGATACACTTAATCACTATTTATGGTATCAAAGTCATTAACATTGTAATTAAATTTATGGGTAAAAGATATATAGAATAGAATTTTGAGAAGAAACTCATTTAGTAATTATTTTGATAATTTTTTGAAAACTTTTTTAATTAAAAATACATTTATAGTTACTCAAAACAATTAAAGGAAATTCTTAATTTTTCTGACTCTCTTGAACAAAGTTTAGATTTAGTTTATTATTTTCTTTATTTAAAAGTAACATCCACTAAGACCGAATTGGTCTATCGAACTTTAAGAGGGTAAGCGATAACGTTTGATTCTTTAGAATTTTGTTTTTGTGCGCAAAAATCAATAAGAGAATATTTCCAAGATCACCATACTTTTGTTGAGTTAAGAGGTTAGGAAGGTTGGTAGTGTGATAAATATTTTGAAAATGAGATCTAATATGGGTATAGGCTCGACAATCTAAGAGAAAGTGCTTTTCATCTTCAACCTTCTTAGTGTCACAAAGGTGACAGACTCTTTCATCCCATGGTGTTTTAGGAATTGACCAACTCTCAATTTCACTATGGAGCTCGTGAGAATTTGTTCTTATCTTAGCATTGCTTATTTTTTTCTTTACACTTGGAAAAACAGATAGATAATTTTAATCTTCTAGATTAGGGTTGATTACATCTTTATAATACCTTAATTTTATTTTCTCCTCTAACTCTTTATCACACCACATTTTTTCCTTAAATTTTGATTTGACATTTTTTTAATAGTATATGTATTATGCAAAATGGTTTCTTCTATGATTCCCCAATAGTTTATCCAAGATCGAGCATCTTTATGCCATCCTCGCTTGATTCGATGGTGGTTATGACTTGATTTTGAAGCAATTTTAGGGAGCCTCTTCTCTTTCATGTTGTTTAACTTGTTCTTATACATTAGGTATCTAGTCATAGCGATGCTCTCAATGGGGGAGAGGCTTGTTTCTAAGAGGAGGATGGGATAGGGTGTATTTACTTTAATTTTGAGACTATAGGTTATAAAATTCTTTTGTATTTCCTCTATCTTTCTCTAGGATTCACGAGAGATACTACAACCCCAAAGTTCACATCCATAAAGAATAGCAGGTGTAATAGGAGACTCAAAGAGGAGTTTCTTCTTATCCCAACTCCAAAGATCAGTTGATTTACAATTTTTTTCAAGCCCATAATAAGCTTTCCATACCCCAATAATCATTTTCTCAATGCTATAATTCCAATTGAGCTTGTGGTGAATATCAATTCCAAGATATTTGTATGAAGTCACTTGCTCCAAGTTATTGTTGTCATATACAAATGTATCATAAGGGATATTATTGGATTTAATAGTCATGACCTTAGTCTTATTAGTATTAACAGTCATACCCATATTGGAGCAAAACTTCTTGAGGATTCTTAGTTGATTTTCAATATCATGGGAACTCCTTGCCACAAGAACGATATCATTGCCATAAAGTGTTACAGGTATGAAATAACTGAGGGGGGGGGGGTGAATCAGTTATTGTAAATTATTAACAATCTCTCTCAATTTTAACTTTGAATCATTAATCTTAGTGGCAGTAAGTCTTTACTGTGAAAACCAGTGTTGTAAACATAAAGCATATATCATCACGAACAGCAATCACACACACAACATTCATTCACAATTATGAGACACAGATTTTTCAAGAGGAAACCCAACCCGGGAAAAAACCTCGTCTTCTTAAGATGTTCAGCAAGCACCAACTTCGTTACAACTTATCCTTTATGAGCA
>ML790211.1:306028-325645 GCA_009831015.1 Picea engelmannii
TCATAAACAATCGATTGCCATCAATGACAACCTTGATCATCTGCGTCATTTCTGTTGTAGCCATATTTCCAGCATAAAGAAGAAGATTGATGACTATACCAGTAAGAGTAGGGACGACACAACCTATTTTTTCCAAGCATTCTTCTAATTTATCAATGTATATGCCAAAAGGGGTAGGGGACAAGGGACAACCTTGTTTGACTCTGATATTGCAATTAATCTATTTTGATATTGTAGTTAATTTTTTATGATACCTTATTATATGACTCAAATAGTGAAGAAAAATTGGATCCCTTGGACAAACTAGAAGATGATGAAGCTCCCGCATGGGAAAAAAAGAGCAAGGTGAGTTACTTCCCTTTCCAAATTTTTAATGATTCTCTATCTTATGATGTGGAAAGTGAATAAGTTTCAGATGCTTTAACCCCTTCATGTTATGATGAAGATAATGACTTCATTGAAAATTTTGATGAACTCATACATGTCGGGAAACATAGATGGGATATGATTGGATATGTTGCCGATCCCATGTACGACATTGATGGTCCTTTCCAAAAGTTGCCTTCACATTTATCACATGAAGTTACTAATGATTTTGACATTTGGCAAGAAGGACCTAACTTTATTAAGACACCCAAGGATGACTTGATGCTACGCTCTCCGATTAATTTTCGGTCATACCTTGAGGACTTTGACGAATATCCATCTGAGCACTTAGATTCATCCTATGAAGAAAGTTATCAACCAACGTTATGCTTAGATGTTGATAAAAATGAGGAAGTTACTTCCCTGAAGCAGGATGCTTGTGATAAGATTATCCACCCCCCTTTGATCACTTTACCTCGTTGTGTCACTAAAGGTGTCCTTTGGAAACATGTCCCTTATCCCGAGTCTCTTGTAAGGCAAAACCTCATTCTAGATTTTAGGGGAAAGTTGAGTGCCTCAAGAAGAAGCCTATTATCACAGTTTTCCAACCTCCCCTTTAGGAATGGTCAAACATCCTTTCATTTTTTGCTAATCCCTCCTCAGGCCTCAAGTTGTGAAGACGTCCAAGGTAGCCAACATTTAGATTCCTTGAGTCAGTTTCTTGAACCTTGGACTTTTCACAATCCATTCCTGAGATGGATTGAGCACTCTCCTAAGAGTATGCATTGGGATCACTTTTTCCCTCCCACCCACCTCCATGAGTTAGACTTTGAGATTTCTGATGATATGATATATATTCTAACTCATGACATTTTTGTTCTTGATTTATCACTATTTCGGTTTATGATGAAGCACAAAGGCAAGTATCGTGGGACATTGCAAGATTGGCTACACTGGTCGTTTGACTACATCGAACATCCAACCAACAGGTAAGTAAAGGTAGGTACTTTGCTTTACATTCGCATATTGATTGTTTTACTTTAGTATATATACATCTATATGTATGTTAGGGTGGCATTACCACCCCAATTTTGTTATTGATACTTCTATCGAGATTAAGCAGGTCAACAGGTTATGCCAGAGAAGATGAGGTTCTCATGTGCTCTACAGTGAGCACATGTCCCCAAGTTGGAGCCAGATGTTATCCCCGATTTCTAGGGATAACTAGGAGATCATGTCTCAAGGCCCACAAGTCCTAGACATGGAATATCGAGAGCAGGATTGACTTACGCATGGCCTTGGAGGGACCATCCTTTTCCTCTTCCATCGGATTTGTCTTGTCAGTAGCAGCAAAATCCATCACCATTGGCTTGGTATTGTATAAGAAGAGGTTCTTCCTCCATGAGTTAATTGGTCGAGGTATCATGGTATGTGTCACGTTTGATCATTGAAACCTTTATATATATGCATCTGATTCCTTTTATCTCTAACAACTGCTTGGATCTTACATTAGCCCACTTGACCATGCTTGGGGAAATTGACAGGGTTCCCTAGCAAGCCTATGCCCATAGGTCTTGGTTTTCCACTGGGGGGATTTCTGAAAAGCCATCATCTGCTCCCATCATAGCACCACTATTTCATCTTATCTCCCACTCATTTATCCCATTCCCCTTGTCTGGGCGTTGGGTTGACCTGTTTGTAGGATTGCACCTTATCTCATGGGAAAAAGGGGCAAAAGGCCCAGAAGGTAAAAGCAGTTGGTAAAAGATAAAAGCCTAAAAATGAAACCTCGAGATGCTTCGCCCAGGGATCCCTGAGAAGGAAATAAAAGGCCTCTCAGCAAGAAACAAGAGGGACCTGGAAAATAACAAACAAGACCTAGGCAGAGGATAGGCGGTCTCATCATGAGCCAGCCTATTAGGTTCATGGGTATCTAACATTATGATATTGTCATCATCTGGTTACCATGCCAAGACAGTGACCGTTGGTTGCATGGATAAGGGAAAGGGGGTCTCATCACGAGCCAACCTTCTCATCTTTGTGAAAGTACTTGTGGGTAACACTATCAACTTTGGTCACCATGCCAAGGAAGTGTCCTCTAGTTAGCTCTTAAGTAAAAAGAAAAAGAAGAAGAAAGAGAAAATAAAAGAATAAAGCTAAAAAAGGAATAAAGGGAAGAACGGGCTTGGAAAAATATGCATCCATGACAGGTACAACTCTCATTCTACAAAGGAACCCACAGATAACATTATGCATCCTTGGCTCTCAATTCACCCACATGACTGGACATCCCCTAACGAAATCACCTCACTTACATGGCTTGGATGAAATCCTCTTGGAAATTTTCCTTTTCTTGTGGATACTAGCCCAATAGGACGTCTTGTCTTTTTCTCTGATCTTGTATTGCAGGTTTTTGTAATGTCTTTGAGCTACTGACAGATATATTATGGGTTTTATGCATATGTTTAATAATATTGATGATGAAATGTGTTTGACATTGCTATGATCCCTGTGACTAATGAGCCCATGGAGGGACTAGATTTTGATGTGCAGGACCATGCCCAACAGACAGGTACCATTTGGACCAGGTACACATGTGGAGATGAGCAGTTTGGACCTCCATGGGCTGAAGAGCCCACCACATGGATGTTGAAACCCCATCAAGGGGAAGAGACAGGATGGTGGTTGATCAGGGTTTTGCACTAGAGAAGAAGAGGACATTTCATCAGAGGCACTTTGGCAAAGCCCGGCCTAGGGGGATTGACCCACTCTTAGTGAAACACTATCCTTGGAAGGCTTAGGATGTCCCCATCTTCACCATTACATCATCCATCTTATTGGACAACTTTGGAGGCAGACTAGGAAGCAGTGGCATGTGTGGCATGTTGGAGAGACCCCTGGGGGGCTAACGTTTTTCTCCTGGATGTCTCATTTTCCTTAGAAAGAGCTAGTGCCTCCCTTGAAGGGGATTTTACTCTCTTTGCAGCTCAATTAGGGTTTTAATTTGCCATTTTAATGTAAAATAGTGTTATTTTGGTATTATGGCATTGTCGACCTTTTTTATGACCTAAAAAAGTAAAATTAGGTCATTGATACACTATATATTGAGGGTTTTGACTCTCATTTTATCATCATATTTCACTCACCACTTGGTGAGGTCTGAAATTTGCAGCCCATTTAGGTTATTGGTTGATCTGAGGAAGGCACACTTGTTGAAGGAAGAGATTTTTGGCATTCTATGGTGTTTTTCTTGAAAGAAGGTGTTACAACTAGGGTTTGCATGATTATTTTCTTGATGATTTGTAAGTATTTTTCTGCAAAACTTCTTGATTGAATGGGTGTAGTTTAATTTCTTGCATTTATTTATTAATATTGTTGAATCAAAATCCTAGGGGACAAACACACAAGTAGGTCATTGTCTCATGTCCCCTGATAGAAAAACTTTTAGCCATTGAAGAACAAGAAGAGAGCCTAGCCATAGCTACACTCCTTTTTCTTCTTCCCTTAAGCTATCTGTACCTTTTGACTTCAAGAGGAAGAGGACGTCCCAGGCCTAGTTTATCTACACCTAGGGCCATCTTCTTTTAGGGTTTGATGAAAGAGCCTTGCCTTAGCAACACTCTCCCTCTTTAAACCCTCTGATCTTGACTTTCCTTTTCATCTTTATTGCAGCAACGTTTTGACTTTTGAGTAATTGAATGGTAGTTGAAGGCATTAATTGAGTTAAGAAGTTATTTGTTATATTGAATGTCATTTCATTCAAGTATTTTTTGATGAAGCTATATTAATGCCATTGCTATCTTGTAAACATTGACTTCATCAACATCTACTTTCAAATTGTTGATATTGAATATAAGATAGTCACTGATTTATATGAGGTATTAACCAAGATTGCACGTATTAGTTTCTTTGTTGTGTTGTCTCAAGCATGTGCTCTTCTTTTCTTTGGTTATACTCTATTATTGGTTGTTTAGCTGGGACTATCTGATTGGCGATAATCTGTGAAGGGGAACTTCGTCTTTGTACTGTTAGCCTTTGCCCTTTCAAAACCCCAGTTTACAGGGGACGTCTCCCCTAGGCCTAGCCTCCCTAAATAGAAATAACCCCCCCATTGTGGTGACATTGGGTGGGGAAGGTTCTTGTTTCGCCAGTTTGACCTACTACTCCTTAGCCTTTCTTGTGTCTACAAACTGTGCGATAACAAACAACAAATCAAAATTTAAGGAAGAGAAAAAAAGAAAATTAAGGTATTATAAAGATGTAATCAACCCTAATCTAGAAGATCAAAATTATCTATATGTTTTTCCAAGTGTAAAGAAAAAAATAAGCATTGCTAAGATAAGAACAAATTCTCACGAGCTCCATAAGGAAACTGGGCGTTGGTCAATTCCTAAAATGCCTTGGGATGAAAGAGTGTGTCACCTTTGTGACACTAAGAAGGTTGTAGATGAAAAGCAATTTCTCTTAGATTGTCCAACCTATACCCATATTAGATCTCATTTTCAAAATATTGATCACACTACCAACCTTCCTAACCTCTTAACTCAACAAAAGTATGGTGATCTTGGAAAGCTTCTCTTAATGCTTTTCGAGCACAGAAGCAAAATTCTAAAGAATCACAAGTAATCACTTACCCTCTTAAGGTATGATAGACCAATTAAATCTTAGTGGATGTTAATCATCATCATCATCATCATTAAAACATTTTGTTATATTTTTAATTATTATATATTTAAATTAAATTTATATCTTTAAAAGTAAATATTGTATTTTATAATAAAGAAATGGTAAGATTTTTTTTAAAACAAGTGTGAATTTATTTAATTTTGTATATAGTGGAAGATTTATTAGAGAAAACATATACATAATGTATATGTTTTCTCTGATAAATCTCCCCACCCTCACTCTCTCTCTCTCACACACACACACACACACATATATATATATATATGTGTGTGTGTGTGTGTGTGTGTGAGAGAGAGAGTGAGGGTGGGAAGATTTATTAGAGAAAACATATACATTAGGGGGGATTTATTCAAGAAAACATATGCATTATGTATATGTTTTCTTTAATAAATGTGGGCAGCCTCTAATAAAGAAATCATTTTTTTTACATGAAGTGATTTGATCCACCTAATTAAGATGGATTTATGATCATTTGGAATCAAATTCCTTAAAATGCAATTATTTTCTTAAATTTATAGTCTAAAAAATATTTCACATACTCCCATCCATTTGATAAACAAGAAATTAAGATGAATTGGTGGTCATTTGTTTTATTATAGTGATAGTTTTTATTTTTATTTTATTTTTTATAGTATGATATTTTTAACTTTTCATTTTTACAAATGTTATTTTTTCTCAATTTAACTTTACACATGGCCATAGATACTCTTAATCACTATCTATGGTATCAAAGTCATTAACATTGTAATTAAATTTAAGGGTAAAAGTTATATGGAATAGAATTTTGAGAAGAATCTCATTTAGTAATTATTTTTATAAATTTTTGAAAACTTTTTTAATTAAAAATACATTTATAGTTACTTAAAACAATTTAAGCAAAGTCTTAATTCTTTTAAGTCTTTTGAACAGAGTTTAGATTTAGTTTACTATTTATTTTATTTAAAAGTAACGTTCACTAAGATCGAATTGGTCTATCGGACTTTAAGAGGGTAAGTGATTACGTGGGATTCTTTAGAATTTTGTTTCTGTGCTTGAAAATCATTAAGAGAAGCTTTCCAAGATCACCATACTTTTGTTGAGTTAAGAGGTTAGGAAGGTTGCTAGTGTGATAAATATTTTGAAAATGAGATCTAATATGGGTATAGGCTCGACAATCTAAGAGAAAGTGCTTTTCATCTTCAACCTTCTTAGTGTCACAAAGGTAACAAACTGGTGCAGATTCGCGACCCTCACGGTCCAACCCGCCTCTCACCAGGACCTTCTTCGTCTCACAGGCCCAAAGAGTCAAAGCTCTTCCAACCCCCTCTCGGGAGTTCCCTCTACCCACAGCACTCCTTTGGCGATCTCCCCTTCGTGTATCGGGAAATCGGGTTTCGCGATGTCGTGAACCCTGCATGCGCGTTCTCGTGCAACTCAAAACTCCGAACCCCGATCCCCGATGGTCAACGGTCAACGACTCAGTCCCGTCGGGGTTTTCCCTATCAGGAATTCGACGAATGTGATGTCGCTTGTCACTGCCTCCTCCAAAACCCGAACTCCGATTTGTCGCCACCTGTATCCCACTGACAGATGTGGTCCCACACGACCACGAAACTTTGGGATTTCACGGATCACGGATCCACAATGCAAGTGTTTCGTGATATCGAAAACTCTGAACGCCGAACCCCGATATGATGGGATCGTGTGCCACCTGTCTCCGCCTCAATCGACGGCTCACGGGACTTCGGGAAATCGCTATTCACGATTTCATCCACCAAGAAACTCTTGCTTCCTGGAACTTCGATATGCCGAATCTCGATGGACCTTGGTCCCTTTCTTTGCGCCTAAAGACTAACACCCGCGCAACTCCTTCCCGATCGGACGGTCAGCGGGATCTCGTGATTTTCTCCGTGAATCCTGTCCGTTGATTCTCCTTCTTGGAGAATTCTTCCATCCCAAAGCTCCTTTTCTATTCGAGCTCTCCTGGGTCTGTTCCCACCGCAATCTCAAAAGGAACTATCCCTCCTGAGCTTAATTTCTCTGATTCCTTCAGAGCTTCTGCGCACCCTCTGATGCTCGGCCTTAACAACTCTCGAAGTGTTGAGCTATTCTTTCAGGTCCTATGCGCTCACATCCATAGGTATCCCTGCCTTCCTCTTCTCAGAATAACTACTGAGGCTCCAAACTCGGCCTGCACTTTACCTGCACGGCTCTAAATATCCGAAATTAACCTCTGGGTGAACGAGAATGAAGGCTTAACTGCTGATGCCCCTCAACGCACTCTATGCGGAGGAATTCAACTGCACTCTATGCAGGAATCTCTAGACTCAAACAGAGAAACAATTGAAACTCATTCCATTCTCTCTTTCAGGCTTCAATAAATCTCTGAAAACACATGCACAGCATATTCACAGCAAATGCATACAAAGGAAACAAACATTCACAAGCATATAAGCAACATACACAGAGAAAACAACACCAGTCATGAAATTGAATCAAAATCTCTTTCTATTAATTCAATCTGTACATGAGGGCTCTCCACAAGTTCTCTGCTCTGCTCTTCTCTTCCTGCTCCTGAATGAATGATTCTGAATGCTAATGTTACAATGATACAAAGGAGGGTGCCTATATTCTGTTTGCCCTCTCGAATTCTACAACTATCAAATCTACAATAAATTCCTATCTAACAGCATTAAAACTATTAAATGCCTTCTTATCTATAATACAATACACGTGTGCTTCATTACATTAACTCTTTAATGCTTGGCGCAACCACATCAAGGTGAATTTCAAAAAGAAGTTTGCTAGTTTGTCCAACTGTCTTTTCCTTGCTCCACACGCTGGCTCGCTTGATGAGGTGTGGATGCTTCTGCATCATACTCCTCAGCTCAAAAGATTTCATGGGCTCCTGCCCATGAGCTCTTGTATAGTTTGCCCATGCTTCTGTATGACTGCCTCTGTCTCCCAGCTGGCATCCTCCACTGGGTGATTCCTCCATTTCACCAGGTATTCAAAATACTGCTTTCTCCTGGTCTTCCTGCCTACTCTCTTATCCAGTATGCATTCCATCTGCAGTTTTTCAGCTACTGGTAATTGTTTCTGCCACTGGACCACTGGTTCCTCAGTTCCAACCTCTGTTCCTCCATCCCTGTAGGGGTATAAATCCAAAATATTGAAAATCAGAGATATCCCGATGCCCTCTGGCAACTCAAGCTCATATGCGTTCTCCCCGAATTTGTTCAGGACTCTACACGGCCCAATTTTCTTCATCTTGAGCTTGTTATATGTTCCTCTTGGGAACCTTTCTTTCCTTAAGTGCGCCAGAACCATGTCCCCAACTTCAAACTAAAGTTGTCTTTTCTGTTGATCCTCTCTACACTTATACTCCTGATTCGCCTTCTGCAGCCGCTGCTTCACCTGACTATGAAGTTCCTGCATCGCCTCCGCGAACTCTTTGGCCCTCGCGCTGCTAGTTTCAGCCTGTCCTGACTCCCTGAGCTCAGAAAATCCTCTCGGTTGTGTTCCATACAAAATCTGGAACGAACTCTTACCTGTACTCCGATTCACAGAATCGTTGTATGCAAATTCTACCTGCGGAAATATCTGGTCCCAACTGTTGTGATGCTCCATCACTAAGCCTCTCAGCAAGTCTCCTAGACTTCTGTTGACCACCTCGGTCTGCCCATCTGTCTACGGATGGTAAGCTAAGATAAATGCCAAATTAGTCCCCAGCTTCTTCCATAGCGTCCTCCAAAAATGACCTATGAATTTTGTATCCCTGTCCGAGACTATGCTTCTCGACAATCCATGCAATCTGATGATCTCTTTGAAAAACAAGTTCGCGATGTGGGTCGCATCGCTGGTCTTATGACACGGAATAAAATGTGCCATTTTCGAGAACATGTCTACCACCACGAAGATGGAATCAACTCCTCGCTGTGTCCTCAGCAAACCCAACACAAAATCCATACTAATGGCTTCCCATGGCCTTTCGGGTATGGGCAATGGCTGATAGAACCCTATGTTCTGCTTTCGGCCCTTTGAATGTTGACATATCCTGCACCTGTCAACAAACCTTTTTACATATGCTCGCATGCCTGGCCAATAATACGATTCACTCAGCTTTGCGAATGTTTTGTCATGTCCAAAATGACCTGCTAAGCCCCCACTGTGCTTTTCTCTCACCAAATTCTCCCTCATGGAGCAATTCGGTATGCATAATTGATTGCCCTTGAACAACAATCCTTCCTGGATTATATATTCCAACCATGGACTCCGATCCCTGAGAACTGGGTTCTCGGTTGCTTCATAAGCTTCCACAAAATCTGTATCACCTGCATACATATCTTTGAGGTTTTCAAAACCCAAGGTCTTGACCCTGAATTCCTGCAGCAATAAACATTTTCTACTCAAAGCGTCAACTACTTTGTTAGCAGTTCCTAAAATGTGCTTGATGACAAATGTGAAATTCTGCATGTATTCCACCCACTTCGCATGCTTTTGATTCAGCTTCTCCTGCTGACTTACAAACTGCAATGCATGGTTATCGTTGTACAATACGAACTCCTTGGGTATCAAATAATGCCTCCACTTCTTCAATGCCTGTATGATGGCATAAAACTCCTTGTCATATGTGGAGTATTTCAGCTTTGCATCATCCAGCTTCTCGCTGTAATATGCAACAGGTCGGTCATCTTGACTCAAGACCCCTCCAACAACATATCCACTCACATCACACTTCACCTGAAATGTCTTCTGAAAGTCAGGCAACACCAGAATTGGTTTCTCTGTAATCTTCCGCTTCAACAGATTGAAGCTTCTCTCAGCCTCTGCTGTCCAATGAAAAACTTTATGCCGTTTCTTCACTGTGTCCATCATTGCTGTGCTAATTCCACTAAAATTCCGAATGAATTTCCTGTAGAAACTAGCGAGTCCATGGAAACTTCTTACCTTGAAAACATTTCTCGGCGATGGCTAATTCCTGATTACTTCCACCTTTTCAGGATCCATCTTCAACTCATTAGCCAAAATTACAAAACCCAAATAAATGAGTTATGTCTGCATGAATGAGCACTTTTTCAAATTGTTCAACAACTTTTCCTGCTGCAATCTTCTCATCACAATGGCCAAATGTTTCAAATGTTCAGCCTTGGTCTTACTGAAAATCAATATATCATCCAGATATACGACCACAAATTTGCCAATGAATTCCCTCAGGACTTCATTCATCAGCCTCATGAATGTGCTCGACGCATTTGTCAAGCCAAACGACATGACCAACCATTCGTACAAACCTTCGTTTGTTTTGAATGTTGTCCTCCATTCATCACCCTCTCTCATCCGGATCTGGTGATATCCGCTCCTGAGATCAATCTTCGAAAAGTAATTTGCCCCACTTAGGCAATCCATCAGATCGTCCATCCTTGGTAGTGGAAATCTATATCTGATGGTGATTTTATTTATCGCTCTGGAGTCTGTACACATTCTCCAACCTCCATCCTTCTTCGGACTTAGTACTGTCGGAACAACACACGGACTGAGACTCTCTCTAACCAGTCCTTTATCCAGCAAATCTTGAACCTGCCTTTTGACCTCCTCATTCTCCTGAGGTGTCAATCTGTACGATGCCTTATTCGACAAACTTGCTCCGGGTATGAGGTCAATATGATGACTCACACTCCACATCGGTGGAAACGAACGAGGTAGTTCATCCACGATGATATCAGTGAACTCTCCCAATAGTTCCTGAATCTCATCTGGCAAGTCGTCCACTCTTGTACTTGTCAGGACAATTCTCGGCTTCCTGACAACAAAGAATTGTGGATCTTCATTCTTCTCCATCTTCATTCCATTCTCTCTTTCAGGCTTCAATAAATCTCTGAAAACACATGCACAACATATTCATAGAAAATGCATACAAAGGAAACAAACATTCACAAGCATATAAGCAACATACACAGAGAAAACAACACCAGTCATGAAATTGAATCAAAAGATATTTCTATTAATTCAATCTGTACATGAGGGCTCTCCACAAGTTCTCTGCTCTGTTCTTCTCTTCCTGCTCCTGAATGAATGATTCTGAATGCTAATGTTACAATGATACAAAGGAGGGTGCCTATATTCCGTTTGCCCTCTCGAATTCTACAACTATCAAATCTACAATAAATTCCTATCTAACAGCATTAAAACTATTAAATGCCTTCCTATCTATAATACAATACAAGTGCGCTTCATTACATTAACTCTTTAATTCTTGGCACAACCACATCAAGGTGAATTTCAAAAAGAAGTTTGTTGGTTTGTCCAGCTGTCTTTTCCTTGCTCCATGCGCTGGCTCGCTTGATGAGGTGTGGATGCTCCTTCATCACAAACTCTTTCATCCCATGGTGTTTTAGGAATTGACCAACCCCCAGTCTCACTATGGAGCTCATGAGAATTTGTTCTTATCTTAGCAATGGTTACTTTTTTCTTTACACTTGGAAAAACAGATAGACAATTTTGATCTTCTAGATTAGGGTTGATTACATCCTTATAATACCTTAATTTTATTTTTTCCTCTAACTCTTTATCACACCACATTTTTTCCTTGAATTTTGATTTGACATTTTTTTTAATAGTATATGTATTATGCAAAATGGTTTCTTCTATGATTCCCCAATAGTTTAGCCAAGATCAAGCATCTTTATGCCATCCTCGCTTGAGTCGATGGTGGTTATGACTTGATTTTGAAGCAATTTTAGGGAGCCTCTTGTCTTCCATGTTGTTTAAATTGTTCTTATACATTAGGTATCTAGTCATAGCCATGCTCAATGGGGGAGAGACTTGTTTCTAAGAGGAGGATGGGATAGGGTGTATTTCCTTTAATTTTGAGACTATAGGTTATAAAATTCTTTTGTATTTCCCCTATCTTTCTCCAAGATTCACGAGAGATACTACAGCCCCAAACTTCTCATCCATAAAGAATAACCAGTGTAACAAGAGTCTCAAAGAGGAGTTTCTTCTTATCCCAACTCCAAATATCAGTTGATTTACAATTTTTTTCAAGCCCGTAATAAGCTTTGCATCCCCCAATAATCATTTTATCAATGCTATAATTCCAATTGAGCTTGTGGTGAATATCAATTCAAAGATATTTTTATGAAGTCACTTCCTCCAAGTTGTTGTTTTCATATACAAATGTATCATAAGGGATATTATTGGATTTAATAATCATGACCTTAGTCTTATCAGTATTAACAGTCATACCCATATTGGAGCAAAACTCCTTGAGGATTCTTGGTTGGTTTTCAAGATAATGGGGAATCCTTTCCATAAGAACGATATCATCGCCATAAAGAAGAAGATTGATGACTATACCAGTAAGAGTAGGGCCGACGCAACTTATTTTTTCCAAGCATTCTTTTAAGTTATCAATGTATATGCCAAAAAGGGTAGGGGACAAGAGACAACCTTGTTTGACTCTGATATTGCAGTTAATCTCTTTTGACCATCGCTCGATGTTTTTAAACTTAGCAATAACATTCTCATACATCAATATTGCAGCAACCCTCAACTCGAGTGGCACTTTTATCGCTTCCAAACTATTCCAAAGTTTTTTCCTAGGAACCATGTCAAAAGATTTTCTAAAGTCAAAAAAACAACAAAAAAGATTGATTTTAGTATTGCAGAACTCCTCTACAATGATCGTATAGGTAAAAATATGGTCCACAGTTGAATGATATCTCCTAAACCCGACCTGGCCTTTAGCTCTTTTACTGTGACTTTCTAGCCAAATGCTAATCTTCTTTTCCAAAATAATTCCATAAATCTTGGTTAAAATCGAGCTAATCATAATGGTCCTATAATTAGAGGGAAAGTTTCTATCCCCATTTTTAAAAATAGGAACAATGAGTCTTTGCGTCCAGTTTTTAGGGAAGCCTTGATTGACTGCTAAATTGAAGAGCTTGTGTATGTGAGGGATAATGATTGGCCCTCCAATTTTAAAAATTTCATCTTAGTAGCCTTCAATGTCCTTAGCTTTCCCATTTGCGAGCCGCTTAAGCCCGAACTCTATGTCATCTAAAGAAAAAAATTCTTCCTTTGTAGGGACAATATGAATGGTGTCAATTGCATTAGGGAAATCACAAAGAATTTTAAGTTAGGAATTTCAGTCCGTTAAGGGAATCCTATTATTTTATTTAGTATTTCATTTTAGAATTTTTCTCCAGGACTTCTTAGGATCCAACTTGTATACTTTTGAAAGTTTCTCTTGCCTTTTATTGATATAGTATATTTTTTTCCTTTTAATTAGGGATTTGTACGTGTTGATATTATTGAGTTTTAAGGGCTCATTAGAAGCATCCCTAATTGCTTTCCTAGCAATTTTACATTTTTTATCATACCAAGGGTTGGTTGTTCTATTATTATTTTTATAGGACACCTGGAAAGAGAACTTGTTAATAGAAATGGAAAGGGTAGTTGTAAAATTATGATAGAGTTCTTCAATGTTGTCCTTATAAGTTAGGAGGTTTAATTTACTATTTAAATCCTTTAACAAAATGGCAAATTTAATTTTTTCAAAGCGCAAATTCCTTTGATTATCAAAATTCTCTTCAATGGTGCTCCTATGCATGGAAAATTTTAGAGTAAAGGTTAAAGGTTTATGATCAGAGTCAGGCTCATGGTCATTTAAAAGGTCAAAAGTTTCTATTTAGTTGGAAATGGGGATATCATATATCACATAATCTACAACACTGCTACCTAGCCCATGAATACATGTCATTTGGTTGGAGTTTGGCCACTTCATTACTCCATTGCAAATTATTAGGTCTTGAGAGTTGCATAGCTTAACCAACTCAGTACCAAACAAATTTTCAATTAGGTCTTCAGAGATTCTTTTGTAGCTATTAGATAAAACAAGGTCCCCATCTAGCCATAAAAGATTATGGTTGGAGTCATCACTTAAAAGAGTATCATGTTTAGTTGTAATACTATAATTAAAGTCTCCTAGCAGGAGGATATTACCTTCATTTTTCAAATTATAAATATCTTGTTCTAAATTATTATAGGTACAATTTTTATCTAGATTATTTTTCTTATTAAAAGTAGAATTAATAGGTGCAAAATAAAAAATTTCTATATATATCTTCTTCGAATTGGTGTCTGAAATTTCTATCCAAATTTATTGATTAAGAGGGTCAATCTTATGAAGTTGAATGTGAGGAGAATTTTTTTTTCTAATATAACAAGCTATGCTTCCTATCCCTCTACAATGCGATTTTTTGTTCCATGCTGACCACAAGACAAATCCTTCCATGTTAGGGACCTTAGACTCCTCATGCTCCCAAGTTTCATCTAGACATATAATATGAATATCACTCGCGATCCAACTTATCATAGGACCTTTGTACCATGGAAATCCACGACAGTTTCAAAAAAGGATCTTGAGTGTCCCAATTCCTATTTATTATTATCCTTCTGGTATCTATCCTGAACAATAGCTTTTCAATTTCTAATTATTGCCCATTTTCCTTCTTCCCTGACTTCTCTTACCTTTTGAACTTCCTTCCTTAATTCATCTTGGTCTTTGGGAATGAGGTCTTCATTTATAAATATTCTGACCCTTTTAAGCTCAAAGATTTACTAAGTATGCTATATTTATGGTCATTACAACTTAATTTGACACAGATCAACCTATCTTTATGATCAATTATTTTTCCTAGCCTCTTTGCTTCTATGAGGTAAGTTGTATCAATTTGTGATTTATTTTTTAATTCTTCTTTTACTATTGCTATCGTATCCTCCTCTTGTTGTTATTTTATACCAAAAATTATGACGTTCAAGGCTCTTTTGTTACACTCATGGTCCAATTCGATTAGCTTATTCATTTCCTCTTTGATGGGTTTGATATCCAATTTGTTTTCGATATTACTGAGGGTCAATTTGTTGGTTAGTTTTTCTTCTAGCTCTTTAATCCTATATCGCAAGTTGTGATTTTCTTCAACCCCTCCTTCTTGGGTTGATTGTTTATGTTTTTCCATTTCTTGAATTATATCCTTCATTGTCTGCAATTCACTCTTGAACCCTAAGAATCTATCCTCTATTTGAGTTTGAATGGTATCTTTAATTTTTTTTTCAATCATTGCCTCTAGCTCTATTTGGAGTTTTAAGTCTCTTTCTTCACTCCTTTTTTCTATTGTTTCTAACTCTATTTGGATTTTGGCATCTCTCTCTTCTCTTTTTTTTTCTACTCATTCCATATAATCCTAAAGTATCTCTAGGGTGATTTTTGGGGGGCTCCCCTTTTTAGGATGAGTTTTTAGAATAGGTGGTGGAGTGCTCATATTAAAAAGAAGAGAAAAAAGATGTAACAAATATTATTATGGATTGACTTTATCTCTCAAATCAACTTTTACTTATGAAACTTCAAATAATATATATATATATATATATATACTTAAAATTGGATCAAAGTAAAAAGTGACTCGCCTCATTTCAGATGTCCAAATGCTCAACCCATTGAAGAAGCCAAAAATAATTTCGGAAAACCACATATAAGTCTGGAGAAACTACAAAGATTATTCTAGGTAAAAAAGGTAAAATCCAAAGAGAAGTATTATTCCTGTTCAAAACCCTAGATAAATAATCTTAGAAATAAAATATCTCCTTTAAGAATAAAAATAAAAACCAGAAAAGTATTATTCTCGTTCAAAACCGCACAAGAGAATTAGTATTCCTGTTCAAAACCACAGAGAAATACTATTTCCGTTCAAAACTGCAAAGCAAAGAAATAATTTCAAAACCGGAGAGAAGTAGTATTCCCATGAAGAAATATTATTTGGAGAAATATTATTCCTAGAAAAGTCCAGAAAAGCTACAAAGATTATACTATAAAATTTAATATACATTTATTTTGTAGTAACTATTTTTGTTTTTAAATTTAATTTATTTTAATTGTGAATTATAAGTTATATTTATTTTTGAGTACACATTATATTTTATTTTGTTTTATATTAATCAGTTATTTTGAATTAAGTAAAATTTACAGAGATAACACATTTTACCCATCTAGATTATATAAAACCACACAATCCATAAAAATTATAAATATTTTTCTATTTTGTTTTACATTAATCAGTTATTTTGAATTAAGTAAAATTTACAGAAATAACACATTTTACCCATCTAGATTATAGAAAACCACACAATCCATAAAAATTATAAATATTTTTAATTAAGAAAAATAAAAATAAAAATTGTAAGGTAGACAAATATTTCCTATTAATATACAAGAAAATTACATAAAATAAAGAAGGTGGGGATAATCTCTTTGAACATGTATATGATTAAGATATAAGGGCATACCACACTGTATGATCATCTCTAGTATATAGTTTCCTTTTGAACTTACAAACTTATACTACTAAGATACACGCTCATAATGGGTAGATGGAACTCTCTATGATAAAAGTTTATGAGAATAAACACAAAGTGTTTTTTTTTTCTAACATGGTTTGTTGGTTGGACCCCATATAACCTTCATGAGTGCATGAAACTTGTTATCCAAGTAATCTAACTTCTCTAAGATGGGCCTTTTCGAGAATTATTTCTCTTCTATAATGTGGATCATAGTACTTTTATTAAACTATAGAGTTCTACCGCATGTGGGTCATAGTACTTTTATTAAACTAGTAGAGTTCTACCATGCAGTAGAGTTTTGTATCATTGCTTCTTGAAAAGATACTTTTTGGCATCTATTGAAGAAATTCCTCGTCAATATCCTCATTAGAGATTATCAATATCCTTATTAGAGATTATGCCTCTTTTATTTCTTACCCTAGTATCCATAGCTTCTAATTCGACCTCTCCCTCCCTCATTTTTTAACTCAACTATGAGTTTTCCCTCCTTCCTATCCATGCATAAAATTAGGTGAAGGTCACATTGTTTCCATAGACTTAGAGACTCCACATGTATCAAACTTTGAAAATCCATATTACACAAACTTATACTCCTCAAATAATCTCAAATTTAATACGACTAAGTACATACTAACGCATAATCTTTATTACCATACTAATGATTATCACAAAATATTAGAACACCAAATAGAAAAAAAACAAATTAACACCCCCAATGATATTATAAATCTAGTTATTCTTTCACTATGAGAAACAATTTGAATTAGACATATAACCCAATTATCCAAAAAAGTTAATCATGCATTCACCATTACCGCTATCAACCTTCAACTTAAATAATATGAGTTAAAAATCGTTGCAAATGACATTACTTTCTTTAGATTATCAACCATCAATTCCAACACCTTATTCATGGATAATCCATTGTCACTTCAAACTTTTAATGGTGATATATAGCATGTGAGCCACCTATCCAAGAGAATGATACTTTAAAATGAAATAAATATTAAATATATAATAGATATGAAATAATGTCATTTCTAAATTTATTTATTTATTGTTTTTTTAGTATGTTGGTGACTTAGGGGGTTCAAAAACCACAACCCAAGGGTATCTAGGTTGTGGGCCACACCTACCCTTAACATGGATAGATTTTTAGGTGTGGTCACCAAACATGGAGTTGACACATGGAATTTAAAAAAAATATATTAAAAACAAAAACAGTATTTCAATGTCTACTATAAATAAAATATGTCAATGTCTATCTTAATTAAATATATATATATATATATGTGTGTGTGTGTGTGTGTGTGTGTGTGTGTGAACTTTGGGGATGAAATATCTCTAAACAATCATGGAGAAAGATATAATAGAACCAAAAAAAAATTATAAGTTATAATCTCAAATTTAAAGGCAATACACCCTATGTTATCCTCCTCATAGAAGTGATCATTTTCCCCATTGAGAGCATGGATATGAGTAGGTATGTAATGTATAATAATAAGTTGAACAAAATGGAATAAAAAAGATTTCCCAAAATTTCTTCAAATTGTACCCAAAACCACCTTCGGCTCATGGTGGGATGGCATAAGGATACTCAATATTGTCTAAAACATTGGGGAATAAAGGAATATATCATACTATAAAATAAGGATAATATTAAAAATATTATTACATCTTTTTTTAAGGACAAATTCTGGTGTGATAATGAGTTACAGGAAAAAATAAAATTAAGATATTATAAGGAGGTGATCAAACTTAATCTAGAAGATCAAAAGTGTCTCTCTATTTTGACTAGTGTATAAAGAAGAAAATCGACATTGCTAAAATAAGAAAAAATTCCCAGTCCTCCTCGCTGTCGTTTTCTACAGTCCCACCCAATTCATCGACGAGCGCACCAGAACAGCAAGAGAACCCATCGAGTCGACCTCACCTGGGAGTGCCACCAAATCTCCTAGGACGACAATCAGGGTCTCATTCCTTCTCAGATTCAGTACTAGACTCATAATTATAGGACAACCTTGCTATCCTACAAGGTCTGGTCTTTGAGTTGCAACAAGGCTTGGATGACCTACAGTTTTGATTGGAAATCATGGAGGGAAAGGCCTCAATGCTTCTACAAATTCTTTCCACTCTGCAGGGGGCTTTCCACTCAGCACCGAGAGCACGCAAAGCTGCAAGGGGAGGAAACAGAGACGACTCAGGGGATGGAGGAGCAAACACTATAGGGGTTGGTGATGAAGACAATTCGAGCATTTCCATGCACGTTCCCATGGAAGAGGGAGGGGCACTTATTGAAGAGGAAGGGCCTGAGGCGATGTCGACACAGAAACATCCATGCATGAGGCCATGGAGGAGGAGGTACATGGGTCGAAGCAAAATGGGTGGGAGGCGATATCTACAGGGGCGTTGCCATGCAAGAGCACATGGATATGGGAGGGACAATCATCAAAGAGGAAGCTATGGACCCAACGGCCTTTACCACCTCCCAGTTTGCATGTCCTCTCTACATGCCAACCACATGAATGACACGAGTGTCTTTATGTTAGCTTAGCCAAGTGTCTGATTTTCTTTGGCCTCATGGAGCCCATGACCATGTTTGATATGTTGTTTTATGGAGACTATAGTTTTTAGGTTTAAGTTTTGTCATTCTCAGACTGGTAGCTTAAGACATTTAGCTTTATTATGATTGGTTGGATGAACTGGTTTCCCTTCAGGGTAGTTCAGTTATTACATTATGGAACTCTCGATAATATTGTAACTCTGGTTTTTTGAAGGATTTTTATACAACTCTTACTTACAAAAAAAAACATGTGCTCTTATCTATTAGACTCACCCAGATTGTATACAAAAATCTAATTTTTTATTTTGATCTATAAATTTTATTTATTTTATATATATCTTATATTTAATTTTTAAATAAAATTTTACATATTTATATATTTATGGGTGAAATCATGAAGATGGGTTACACTTTTGCTTGTTTTATGAGAAAAAAAACTGTATTTTCACAAGTTATTCAACTTCCGACATACAAAAGTATTTTTTTTTTATTTAGAATTTCACTTTATAGTAAAAACAAAACTTGTGAAGAATTGTGTTAGCTTTCCAATGACTATTTTTCAATTTTTTTTTATCACGATTTGATATGTCAATTTGACAATTGTTTAACAGTATGTTTCTTAA